>JAPVLO010001810.1:0-53407 GCA_027257055.1 Cephalopachus bancanus | reverse complement strand
TCAAAAAACCATGGCACACACTCATGGCCACTCCAGCCTCCACCTGCTGGGCTCCGGCGATCCTTCCAAGTAGTTGCAACTACAGGTGCACGCTACCACACACAGCTAATTTATTTATTGTAGAGATGAGGTGCTGCCAAATTGCCTGGGCTGGTCTCAAACCCATGGGTTCAGGCAATCCACTCACCTTGGCCTCCCAAATTGCTGGGATTACAGGCTGAGGCACTGAGCCCGGCCAGGGAATTTATTTTAAATGGATTCACTAACGGTGGGACTGATCATCAGTAGGTAATTTAACTTTCCTGTAATTACAGACCATTCTGAGCCAACTCTTCTTTTTGGTTTTACTTTTTAAAATATTTTATTTTTTTAGCAGGGGGGTCTCACTATGTTGCCCAGGCTGGTCTCAAATTCCCAGCCTCAAGTGATCCTCCTGTCTCAGCCTCTCAAAGTGCTGGGGTTATAGGCATGAGCCACTATGCCCAGCCTGAGACTGCGTTTTTTTTGTTTTGAGTCAGTGTCATTCTGTTGCCCAGGCTGAAGTACAGTGGTAGTCAAAGCCAATGCAGCCTTGATCTGCTTGTCTCAGGCAATCCTTCTGCCTCAGTCTTCCAAGTAGCTGGAACTACAGGCATTCACCCCCACGCCTGGCTAACTTTATGATTTATTGTAGAGACAAGGTCTCGCCATGTTGCTCAGGCTGGTCTTGAACCCCTGAGCTCAGGCAATCCTCTTGCCTTGGCCTCCCCAAATGGTAGGATTATAGGTGTGAGCCACCACACCCAGCTTTATCCAGCTCATGCCTCCTTCCTCATCTGCAAAACGGGGTGGTAACAGTGCTTCAAGTATATGGTTTTTGTGAGGATTTCAGTGACAGCTTCCGAGTTCCTGAATTCAGTTATACCCAAAACTAGTATTTCTTCTGTTCTTATTTTTGCTTAAGTCAATCTGAGTTGGGTTCCTCACAGCAACTGCCTTGATTCCTGCCTGTGTCAAGAGAGCAACTGGGAGGGGTGTGGGTGGCAGTGCTGGGGCTGAGTGACCCTCAAAGTGAATCTCGCCAGATCCAGTGTAAAGGAAGCAGCCTGGGAGAATGTTGAGGCCCTGACTCTGGGAATGGCTGCCAGTGATCAAGATTCCCTCTGTCAGTGTGAAGGGCTGACTGGCTATTTTTGTCCAGATGCCACATGTGTCCACTCTACTCCATCCCACAGCTGTTCCCACAGCTCTGTTTCTCAGTGGCTCCTCTGGGAGGGGCCAAGTAGGAGATCTTTAGTGCTTAAATAGCATCTTTTGCACAACACTAAGCTTTTGTCTGTTCAGCACCCATACTGTGATGGGTATTCCATGTCACTCTTCTATGGGGTGAGGCTGGAGGGACCCTGCCTGGTAGAAGAGCTGGGATCATAGTGGAAGAGGGGGTCACATATAGAAGCCACACAGATATAGCACATTTGTCCCGTCAGGTTGGCCGGTCTGGCCAAATGCATGTACCATCTCCATGGGCATTCTCAGGGGGATGCCTTTGGAGGTCTGTGAGGTAGTCTGGTGAGCGTCTTTATGTCCTCAGACCATACATTTGCCCACATGGATGCCTGTCTGTTCCAGGTGCACCTTTTCCACCTTGGCAGTAGTGCAGCTTATGTCCACAGAAAGGTCAGCAATCCTACCTAGGTCCAGACAGGCCAGACATCCCTTCCAGGGACTGACTCCAGTGTAACGCATGAGATATACTGATCTCCTGACAGAATCCGAGCAATCTCTCTACCTCAGTTTCCTCATCTGAAACTGGAGATGACAACTCCCACATGAGATTGTTGTGAGGATTAAGTTGATACTTGTGAAATGCCTTGGAAAAAACGGGGCATATAGTTGGCACTTGGAATAGTGCCTGACATGCAGATGGTGCTTTAAAAGCACTTAGAACAGCAGCACCTGGCACATGCCTGGCCTTTGAGAAGCACACAGAACACAGATAGGCATAACACGGATGCTTGGCAAATAGATGGGGAAAAAATCCACACTGACAAGCAAGGAACAGACTGGCCCTTTATATATACACACACAGCGGAAGGTACAGGGTGTCAATATGAAAATACACTCTGTTCAGGTGAACCCCCATCACCACCCAGGCAGCACACTCCAGGATGAGAGGGAAGGGACAACCATAAATAAAGACTAGGTGGAAGGGTTACTGCTCTAAGGGGCAACCACAGGCGGGGAGCACACTGTCGAGAGAAGACATGACCTCTTCTTCCCCGGAAGAGAGCAATGCAGCAGCACAAGAGAACAGTAGCCACAACTAAGCCTGCAATGCCTGGCGGGGGGCACCTAACACAGATAAGAGAAGGAGGGGGAGGAGAAGGGGGCAGGGGGACACAAGAAGCAAGAGTGCAGAGAAGGTCTCCTTCCCTGTGGCAGGACTGTGGGCCCTTCAGTTAACATCCATGAATTCAGAGCTGGGTGGGCAGTTGCCAGCAGGGGAGGCCGGGGGTTCAGGTGAGCCGGGCTGGGACAGCAGGCGTCGTGCCACATCCTGGCGTTGGTAGAAGAGGACATAGGCTGCCTTGGACTGCAAGGACACAGACAGGAGTCAGTGTGGACACTGGGGGGGGGAAGAGCCAGGAGTAGGGGAGAAGGGGAGAAGGGAGGACAGAAGTCACACCTCAATCTGATTCTCATTCACAGGTGAGACGCTGTTGTCATCAAAGTAGTGCCACTGGCCACTATCTTTGTTGCAGGCAAATGTTGTGTCTGAAAGCGAGAGGAAGCTATTCTCACCCACCCTCCTGCCCCAAGAAGTGTCCAGATTCATCACGTTCTCACTTCTCCTGCCATGATAACCCCACCAGTGGCTCACATACCTAGTCCTACTGGGGACGTCCTGACCCCCCAGCCCACACCTCCCCCCGGGGCACGCCCCCCTGTGCACAGTCTGGCACATACAATGTCCATCACGCATGCCTCCATAATGGTTGGAAACCGCGATGAGATCATATTTGTACATCTCTGGAGCCGACTCGTTCTGCGGCTTGATGACAAACTCGGAGAAGTCCAGGTCCCTGTGGGCAGGGAAATGATGGTTAACACTGGTGCCCCTCCCTGCCTTCCCCCAGGCATCCTCCCCTTCGCCCCAACCTGATAGGAAACTCCACAAGGGTGTCCAGCTTCTCTCGAGAGAACTTGGAGTAGGAAAAGCGTTTCAGGTGGATGATGAGAATCTCAGGCAGCATCCATAGGTCCAGCTTCTTGGTAGCCAGCTGGTGCTTCTTGCAAGAGGGGCAGTACCTGCAGACAGAGCACAAGTTTTAATAAATGAACATTTCCCAAGCACGTACTGCATGCTCTTTGTACTGTCTGACCTTCGTGTGCCACATCTGGCGCAGAGATGCTGCTCTACCAGGCTGCCTGCTTCTCTAATTTGCTTTCTTTCCATTACAATCATTTAATTTGTTCATCAAGCACTAACTGACTGCCTTTTGTATATGCCTTTGTACTGTGTGGTATTTTTTTTCTGGTCCACGAGACCTGCCTCTATCCCTTTAGTTTCTTCTCTTCATGTTTTAGTCACTCATTCATTCACCAGGTACTTATTGATTGCCTGCTGTTTAATCCTGTGGTACTGTTTTGTATTTCTGTTCCATTTCTGCTCCATGAAGATGCTGCTTTTATTTCTGGGACTGGTTTTATGGTTTTCATCCTCTCTTTTCGTTTACTCTGCAAGTGTATTGAGCATCTACTGAACACCCAACACTAGTAAGTGAGAAGCTACACAGAGTGAACTTCAACATCTTCACCCTCAAAGGAGTTTACTCTCTAACGAAGAAGCCAAAACAAAAGGGGATATAGGACATGACATCAAGTAGCACTACTCAGGTAGAAAGTAATGCTTGGCCAGGAGAAAAACAGCATGGAAAAGGGATGAACAGGGGACAGTAGGGGAGGGTGACTTTTAACAGAGAAGTCAAAGGAGGTTGTTC
Source organism: Cephalopachus bancanus (assembly GCA_027257055.1). NCBI lineage: Eukaryota > Metazoa > Chordata > Mammalia > Primates > Tarsiidae > Cephalopachus > Cephalopachus bancanus. The sequence continues at coordinate 49,427 of JAPVLO010001810.1, read as the reverse complement.
TGATGAAGTCACATTTGATTGGAGACCTGAGCAAAGCAAAGGAGTAAAGTCCTCTAAGATAACGTGGGAGAGAACTTTCCTAGGAGTAGGAACAGCCCAGGCAAAGGCTCTGAGGTGGGAGTATGCTCAGAGTATTGGTGGCCAGGGTGTCAGCAAGAGTTTGGGTGTGGATGAGAGTAGAAGGAGGTGTACTTAGAGAGCTAACAGGGGCCTGAGCAGGCGGTGCTACCCAACGAAATCCCCACAAGCCCTGTTCTGGCCCCTCACCAGGGATTTTCCTTCTCCAGAGTCTCCACCGTGGTAAAGAGCTCAATGCACTCCTGCAGCCGCACTGGCGCCTTCTTCAGCACGTACCCAACGCAGTCATGCTTCACGTAGCCCTAGAGTTGGGTGAGCAGATGGCCAGATGGCCAGGTTTGAGGATGGGTGAAGAAATGAGGAGTGGGGGTGGAAGACACACTGAGTGGGTGAGAGCACAGACTCTGAAGCTAGGAACCTGAGGCCCTGGAGCTCTCAGCAGGCGGTCAGGCTCCAAGGCCCGGCTGGACCTGGACCTGGACCTCTTGGCTCTGTTCCCAGCTAGAGAAGTTGAGGGGAGGACATATGAAAAGTTGAGGGGCAAGAGCTGAAAGTGCCCCCACCCCTGGTGTCTTGTTTACCTCAGCCTCTGCTTCATTATAGTAACGCTTCTTCATCTCTGGCTCCCAGTCGATTGCGATGTACGGCTGGGCTGGGGGTGAGGGAGAGATGGCCATGGGTCTTGCTGGTAGGAAATCCCATCTCCCGCCTCCCCAGCCCTGGCTCACAGCCAAAGGAGATACCATGAACTTCTTCAGGGGAGGTTGTGCGGTCACTGGTCCCATTGGAGTTCACTGTCTGCAGGGTAAACAGTTGCTTGCGCCGTCGCCTTGGGGGCCACTGGGATGTGCCGAGGCAGTTGTCCAAGAGAAATGGGCACCTGTTGGTGACCCCAGAGCTGGGCCCAGCCTGTTCTGGCTCAGGGTCTCGGAGACTACCCCCAGTCGAGGGCCCAGGGACATCGTCTTTATCCTCCTCCTCCTCGTCATCGTCTCCTAGGATGGGGAGGATGTCAGAGATGGAATGTGTGAGCCCCAAAGGGCCGGGCTGCAACGTACACCTCGATGAACCCCGTGTGGGTCAGACCCATCCCAGACCACCCTCCCAATGACCCTCAGCCCCTCACCCTCACTCAGGCCGCGGGACCACTTGTACAGACCCTCATCCTTGTCGACCCTCTCTCCCTCCTCTCCCTCACCTTTCTCATCCCCATCGTCCTCATCATCAGAGCTGGGTTTGGTCACGTAGCGTCTGCGACAGAGCAGAGGAGACTCCCAAGGCAGGGGCACAAGGACAGTGAGAGCAGAGCCCGGGATTTTACTTTGGTGTTGATGGGAAGCCATTGGTAAACCCGCACATAAGCAATTCTTAATTACGGCCTGAGAGTCTGAGGGGATTACATGTAAATGCATGAAGAGGCCAAGGCTGTCAGCAGTGGCCTGAGAATGGAGGCTCGATCTCATGTGCCAGTCAGGAGTATGGACTTTCAGTCTAATAAGCCACTGATAAACACACACCAGCTGTAACTTTCCACCAGGGAAGCCTCTAAGGAGTGAACTTGTGAGTTTAAGATAAGGGAGGAGACATTAATCCTGATAATGCATTGCTTTGTCTGCCACAATACAGACTCTAGGTTTTAGACACAACGAAAACCCGTTGGCAAAAGCACAAATAACCAAGCCTTTCCCAGGAGATAACTGAATATAAGATGAAGTTGTCTGTGTTTTGTCTGTCTTGTTCACCTTTATCCTTAGTACCTAAGAGAGGCAGTGGCAAAGCCAGAAGGCTAGAGAAAGAAAAAGTCCTCCAAGCGCTTCTATGGCCACATTAAATTTCAACTGTCTTTGGCATTTGAAGGGGAAGGTGTCAAATAAGCAGCTCAACACCCAGGTCTGAATCCAGACCCCACCTCCCTCTGCCCCCAGAAGGGAACACTTACGAGAGCCGGTACATTAGGACGTTATACAGGCCCTCCCAGGAGAACCGGTCCCGGGGGACTGACACCAGGAGCGGGTGCCCAAAAAGCATCAGGCCATAGTAGGAGTTGTTGTAGTCACGGGCAGGGGTGCGTTCCCGCAGGTAGACAGGAACAACAATGTCCTCTCTTGAGCCCTCGATGGCCTCAATACGACCTGACACCTCATATCTGTGGGAGGGGGAAAGGGGTAGACATCAGGTCACACCTAATCAGGGCCTCCCCAGGACTCCCCCATTCTGCCTCCGTTGCTATACACTCACTCCCTCACAGCCTGAAAAGTATATTTTTTGAGTCGGGGTCTCACTCTGTTGCCCAGGCTGGAGTGAAGTGGCGTGATCACAGCTCACCAAGGTCTCAACCTCCTTGGGCTTGGGCGATCCTTCTGCCTCAGCCTCCTGAGTAGCTGGGACTTCAGGCACATGCCACCAGACCCAGCTAATTTTTTGATTTTTTGAAAAGGTCTAGCTATTTTGCCTAGGCTCGTCTTGAACTCCTGAGTTCAAGCAATCCTACTGCCTCAGCCTCCTGAAGTGTTGGGATTACAGGCGTGAGCCACTGTGTCTGACTTTGAAGATATTTTTATAGGGTCTGAAAAGTCAAATATTTTTGTGCTTTACAAACTGTCAGATGACTTGCATAACATTTTGTTTATGTGATGTTTTATAAAGTACTTTGGTACTATCAGAGTGCTGAGGGCGATAAATAAGTCCCGAGTGAGAAAAATAAGTAGCAGTAGCCTCCATCCCATAATGAGGAAGAAAACACCCAAGGACTCCCTATATAAGGCTCTGTTGCCCCATTTATTGACAATTCCAAGTCCCCTGTCCTGCCAAGGGATGTGGCCGAGGCTCTATACAGGGCAGGTGCCCTGTGAATGAGGCAGAGGAGGGAAGAGAGAAGGTAGTTAAGGTGGGCCATACAAAAGGAAGCAGACCAAGTTCCTGAGGAAACACCATCTCCCCCTGGTCTCCTCACTCACACGAAGATATCATCACGGTCCAAGATGGTGCTCAGAAATTCCTCCAGCTGGTAGATCTTATAGAAGCGGTGACTGAAGACATCAGCCACCATCATCTGGGAATGGGATATAGAGGGAGACAGGTCAGTCTGCAAGGCTGCAAGGTTTCCCTAGACCCTTCTGTCTACTTGCCCCTGAATCCCACCCAGCCTCCATTTGCAGAGTCTCACCCTCTCCGGCGAGATACCCGTGTGTTTGGACAGAGCCACACACAGATCCGAGATCTTGCCTTTCTTGGGGACCACGACCCGGTGCTAAGGGAAAAACAGTATCCACAAAAGATCAACAGGGCTTGTGGTGATTTAACACTGAAACCTTGAGGAATGGCAGAGTTATCAAAATTTGACTACATATCCCTCTTTATGTCCTCATGTCCCCATCCCCCCAATACCTGCTCTGGCTTGCGGCGGGGATCCATGGGGATAAAGAAGACCTCTAAGACCCTCTTGTGGCTGATGGGCAGTGGGACGCTGAGGTAGCAGAAGGGGTCAAAAGTCACAGAGACGTTGCCACAATCAGGACACACCAGCGTGGACTTGAAGAGGCCGTGGAAAGTGTCCACGATCACAGAATCATTTCGCCGTTTGTGGTTTTGCCAAGCTTCCTGAGCCACCTCCTGTTAACAGTGTCATGGTGGGTGGTGGGGCTTGCCCGGGGTATGGGGAAATCATGGTTTGGGGTAGATTTGTATGGGGTTAAGGTTAAGGCCACTGCTTAAGTCCAGAGGCAAGGTTACAGTTAGGGACACTTGGAAACTATGTTCGCTGTTAGGATTGGGGTTCATCTGGGGCAGACCAGGTTGGGGTTCACTCTGGGTTGGGTGCAGGGGTAGATGTGGTATTAGCGCTAAAATTGGGAATGAGGTTGGAGTTGAGGAATTTAACTGAGTAGAGGAACTAACAGAAAACAATGGATGTTGAATATCCCAGGCAGGCCAGAGAATCCCTGAGGCAGAGAGAGGTCTTAGTGTTGTTAATGGGACTCTCAGGATGGGGGACTCCAGGAGCAGCCTACCTGATCTGGACGCCCAGCAGCATCACACAGCTCCACATATTCCTTCTTCTTGACCCGATTAAGGTCTTCATGTAGCCCGTCCAGGAGAAACGACAGCAGCTCCTGCGAGTCATGCTGCTGGTAGCCCAGAAACTGGGATGCAAAATGGCCGACCTTGTTCTGAGAAGATGGGCAGGGACGTCAGAATGAGAGGGAGTTGGGAGAGCCAAAAGAAGTATGGGGAGGAAGTTGGGGGACCTAAGGTTGAGTCACACCTTGAACACGTGCGGCACAATGGAGCGATGGTGGCCAGACCATGCCTGCTTCACCAGGTCCGCATAGGCTTCTGCGATCTCGCCCTTCATGCCCAGTGGGTTACGGAAGTTGAGCTCCTCCAGGTAGCGGTTGTTGAGGAAATACTCAGTGAGCTGTGGCACATTACTGAGGCACTGCAGGGGGCAGGGGCCAGGTGAATGAGGCAGAGAAGGAGAAAAAGAAGGTGGCCAAAGTGAAAAAAGAAAAAAGGAGGCAAAGAGGGAAGAGAAAGGAAAATGGGGGGGGCAGGAGAGTGGGGGAGATAATATATTAGCATTTCATGAGAAGGAAGAATGTGAGAGCCCAGGAGGAGGGAAAATGAAGGCAAGTAGAGGGAGAAGACATTGCTATTTCCAGAATAAATGTGGGCATGTCAACTCAGACTTGTGGGCCTAAGCGTACAACTTGACCCCTCACCCTGTAGATCCCCCAGGTCCCCTAGCTCTGTCCTAATCCCTAGCTCTTGAAGCCCACCCCTGTAGCTGTGCCAGACACAACTCTAATGGCCCAACCTGCAACGCTGAGTTCATGAAGCACGTGTTGCCCAGATTGGTGAGGCCACAGATACCCGGCTGGCCCTTGAAGTCCTCATCCTCTTCTGACACGTTGTTGTTCCTGGGGTTGGATAAGAACCTATCAGCTGAGGGTCTACTGCATATGGATGCAATATGCTCTTCAGCTTAGTCATTTTGCCTACTATGGGATTCCCCCACTCTGGATCAGACACCCCAAGGGCTTACATGACATGCAGCTGTGCACTGGGCCAAGTGCCATCTTTGTTTCGAGTCTCCATGATGACCAGCTGGGTTGAAGGAAGAGAAAGAAGGAAAGGCATTGGAGGGCCTTCTGGGCACCTAGCCTTTACTTCCCCCACTCACTGCCAGGTGAGTTTATCTGCCAGTCCAACTAGGCAGAAAAGCCCTCCCCACCCTTACCTGCCCAGTCTCGAGGGCTGCGTCAAGCACTGTGATGCGTGTGTTGCACAACCGATCCAAACAGCCTTCTGAATTCTTGACCCAAAGCCGTGTGTCCTCCCGGGGGTCCACCCGAAACTTCTCCCGAGCTGTGCGCAACACTAGGTCTGTGCAGGGTGATGAGGCACATTCAAGGTCTTCCTGAGACCCAAAATGACTAATCCATCACAATTTACTTGGTCAATACCTGTGTCCAGGACCAATCTCCAAATGCCTTACCCATACTCAAGACTTGAGATCCCCAGCAGATATCCTCTGCCACACTACCTAAGCTGCTATAATGCAGCTCACATACCCTCAGGACTCCGGTAGATCCCCTCACTGCCGCTGTCCAACTTAGCCAATGCCTTCCTGGTCTTCCAAAGTCTAACTAGTGCATTCTCCATTGGTCACAGCCTAATCCCACACAGCCCTAGGTCACTGACCAGTAGCTACGAATGCCAACTTATTCCGTGACCCTCAGACTCACCTACAGAATCTGTGTGGCTGAATTTTACAGTGTGAGGTGTGTCCATATCACCATGCTGGACAAGCTGCAGCTCTACTGGATACACTTCAACCTTCTGGATGCTGGGCAGCTCTATGACCTGTGAGTTTAGAGGGGCATGTGCACAGGTGCAGCCACATAGACAAAGGCACTATAACCTCTGAGATTAGGAGCAGACACACTGGCTTACACACCAAAGACACATATACAATGATCTGTAAAAGGAGCCACACAGGTGAACACACACAACAGACACAGAGAAACGAGCTACGAGGGTGGAGGAGTACAGATATAGGTGTATCTACCAGTGTACATGGAGATACACGGGCACACAGATCTGTACCCACCCTGGGCCTATAAGGCTTTCCTCCTACCCACCCTCACCCAACCTCCCACAGAAGCTACCCCTCCCCTGCACCTTCTGCACCCACTATACCTTGCGTTCAATGGGTGGCTGGCCGTGCTCCAGGCCATACCAGTTGACCAGGTAATGCCAAGCAGCTGCTGGAAGCAGCACATAATCCTCGCCTTCTACCAGTCCCTTCTTGAGTTGCCAGTTTATCTCATCTGTGGGTTAGGGGTGGGGGTGGCAGAGGAAGAATCAGGGAAGGAAACTGATGAATAACTCTGGTCATCCCACTGATGACCTAGCACAGAAAATGGGCTTATGATCATTTGTAGGGACAGAGGGGACAAGAACTCCAGGGCTAGGTTGATAGGGGGAGACAGAGACCTGGTACCTTCAAAGAGCTTGGCATTGTTGATGCAGCCAGGGAAGGTGTTGGAGTCCTGGTCCTCTCCCTGCACGTACACCTCCCACTGTTTATACCAGTGCCGCTCCACAAGGAACCTGGGGCCCAGACAGGTAACAAGAGTGTTACATGGTTTTCTGAAAATTAGCTATACAACTTCCCATGGCTATTAAACTAAAATATTAACACACTATAATTTAAGATGAAAAGTTTCAGTACCATATAAAAACACGTTGGAAGCAAAATTTATTCAGTGACACCCAGATTTTTATGTTAGATTACCTAACTTTTTAGGATAAAAAAAGAGTTTTGATTAAAAACAGAAAATGTGCTAAACAGCGGCATACAAACATAACCTACACCTATAGTGCTAGGAAACATGAGGTTTTATTACAGAATAAAAGATTAATTCATAGCCAGGCTCGGTGGCTCAGCCTGTAATCCCGCGCCCTTGGGACGCTGAGGTGAGTGGATTGCCTGAGCCCGTGAGTTCGAGACCCACCTGGGTAGGCGAGACCTCATCCCTACAATAAATCAAAAAATCAGCCGGGCGTGGGAGCGCATCCCTGTAATTCCGGCACTCGGAAGGCTGAGGTGGAAGGATCCCCGGGAGCCCAGCAGGTCGAGGCTGCGGTGGCCGGGAGCGGCCACTACACTCCAGTCTGGGCGACAGAGTGAGACTCCAACTCAAAAAAAAAAAATAAATAAATAAATAAAAAATTCATTTGCATTAGTCTGTAGGTAAACACAGTTAAATTAGGCTCAAGATATGTGTCAGTTGCAGCTAATGTTATAAAGCTTTAGCCATTCATTCCATGTATCATTTCTGGTTTTTTTTTTTTTTTGAGTAGGAGTCTCACTCTGATGCCCAGGCTGGAGTGCAGTAGCATGCTCACAGCCACTGCAGCCTTGACCTGCTGGGGCTCAGGCAATCCTTCCGCCTCAGCCTTCCAAGTAGCAGGTTTGTGTGGGAGGGAGTGCACTACCATGCCTGGCTTATTTTATTTATTGTAGAGACAAGGTCTCTCATGTTGCCCTAGCTGGTCTCAAACTCCTGAGCTCAGGCAATCCTCTTGCCTCGGCCTCCCAAAGTGCTTGGATTACAGGCTTGAGCCACTGTGCCCAGCTTGTGTGCATCATTTCTAAAGGCTGTATCAATGGAGGCTCAATTCTGCAGCTAAAAACCTGGATTTGATAAATTGTGAAAATCTTTTCAGAATTGGAAAATAATTTGAAATGCTGAAGAGAATCATAAGGTTTCTCTTCAAAAACTGCATATTGTTATTGTATTTAGGATATATTTTGGCTTTGTAATAGATCTCTGAGCTTATCACTCTCTTTTAAAAATTGTAGTAAAGCTAGATATTTAACAAGTGAGAAAAAAAATTGTCGAGCTAAATGTGCTAAATGGATATTAGCCGTCATTGGTGTGGCCCTAGGGCTTGGACATAAACGTTTACAGACACAATCTCCCTCCCATACAAACCTGCTCTGCTATGACATTTCTGACACATAAAGGCTGCCCCAAACACTTACATAACGCTTTTTGAAAAATAACCAAATTTGATGAAATATACTTAACATTGTATTGGTTGGTTTTCAAGAAATTTAACCTCATAAACATGATTCTTAAAACAACTTTCCCTTGTTCATAGAAGGATCAGAGAGATGGGAGGATGGAAGGATAGGAAAATCTTGAAATAGTCATAAGTCACCTGGATAGGCAAAAATTTCTGTGGGTTTTTTGTGGTTTTGTTCATTTTTTGCTGCACTGACCTTCCCAGACCCTGCCACATCACTCAAGCCAGAGAAACATACCTTCCCCACCCCGGTGGCTCATGCCAGAGATCTTCCCCCATCAGTGACCCCACTCTGCTTCACACACATCTTCTTTGCCCCTTCTTAGCTTTACTTGCCTCCATAGTCAGTATATGGGGTTAATTTACTCAGTAAAGCTAAGTCACAGTTAATGGTGCCTTTTTTTTTTTTTTTAGTTGGAGTCTCACTCTGTCACCCAGACAGAAGTGCAGTGGCCACTCCCGGCTACCGCAGGCTCAACCTGCTGGGTTCCGACGATCCTTCTGCCTCAGCCTTCCAAGTATCTGGAACTACAGGCGTGTGCTACCACGCCCGGCTAATTTTTGATTTTTACTGTAGAGATGAGGTCTCGCCAAGTTGCCCAGGCGGGTCTTGAACCCATGGGCTCAGGCAATCCACTCACCTTAGCCTCCCAAAGGCGCGGGATCACAGGCTGAGCCACCGAGCCTGGCTGGTGTCTTCCTTTTTAAGAGCAGATTTTTAAAAATTAAGATTAAAGTCACTCTTTACAGCTGTCAACAAAACTTCTAGACCTGGCTACATCCTGAATTTATGAAGATTTCATAGAAGACTGAAGCTTACACAAATTTTCACAAAATATCATTACCATATTGCTTCAATTAAAACATGCTTTTAAAAAACCAAAACACTGTAATATCTCTGAAATCAAGATGTCTCATAATCTCTGTCAGGCCAGGTGGCAGTCACAACAAAGTTGTCAGTTTGTACCAAAAACATACCAATTATTATGTTTACTCCCAAGTATTCAATTTTTTTATGCTATCGTAAATGTTATCATAAAATTTAATTTTCTATTTTCTTGTTGATAGTATATAGAAACACAAATGATCCCGTAAAAAGTCACTTATGCTTATTTGTGCTTCCTCAAATTTGTTAAAATGATATGAAATATGTACTTATGAAAAAAACTTATTAAACAATTCTTTATTTTCTTAGCTGTGTGTGAAGATGGTTCATCCACAAAAAAAAAAAAAACCCCAAAAAATTTTCAAGGAGGCTATACAATCATAGATTCAGATTTTCTCAAAATATAAGCTTTTCCCAGAAATTAAATCAGTTCAGATGGCCAAATAATGAATTGCCTTTGTCCAGATCTGCCAGTTGACAAAAGACATAAGGTGCAAAACACTACTCATACAAGATATATGATTTGGGGTTAGTCTACGACTTCAAAATACTTTATAAATACATATATCCTGACCACTGCAACAAAACCCTAAAATCGTCAGCAAATTAAAGAACCTCAAGATACTTTGCTCTTACCTAAAATAGGTAAGCATTAAAAAGTGGAGTTGGAGCCGGGCTTGGTGGCTCAGCCTGTAATTCCAGCACTTTGGGAGGCTGAGGTGAGTGGATTGCCTGAGCCCGCGGGTTCGAGACCCATCTGGGCAACTTGGCGAGACCTCATCTCTACAATAAATCAAAAAATTAGCCGGGCGTGGTAGTGCGCGCCTGTAGTTCCAGCTACTTGGAAGGCTGAGGTGGAAGGATCGCCGGAGCCCAGCAGGTCGAGGCTGCGGTGGCCGGGAGCGGCCAGTGCATTCCAGTCTGGGTGACAGAGTGAGACTCCAACTCAAAAAAAAAAAAAAAAGTGGAGTTGGGCTGGACGCAGTGGCTCACGCCTATGATCCCAGTACTTTGGGAGGTGCAGGCATGAGGATTGCCTGAGCTTAGGGGTTTGAGTCCAGTCTGAGTAACATGGTGAGACCTCGTCTCCACAATTAAAAAAAAAAAAAGTAGAGTTGAACAAAAATGCTTCATGATAATACCCATGACAGCAAAGACAAACTGGCTTCAATACTGAATCAACATTGGCATGGTATTTATGAGGTGAAATTCATATAATATAAAATTAGCCTTTTTTTTTTTTTTTTTTTTTTTGAGTTGGAGTCTCACTGTGTCGCCCAGACTGGAGTGCAGTGGCCGCTCCCGGCCACCGCAGCCTCCACCTGCTGGGCTCCGGCGATCCTTCCACCTCAGCCTTCCAAGTAGCTGGAACTACAGGCGGGCGCTACCACACCCGGTCGATTTTTTGATTTATTATAGAGCTAAGGTCTCACCAAGTTGCCCAGGCGGGTCTCGAACCCGCGGGCTCAGGCAATCCACTCACCTCAGCCTCCCCAAGCGAGGGATTACAGGCTGAGCCACTGAGCCCGGCTAAATTAGCCATTTTAAAGTGAACAATTCAGTGGCATTTTGTACATTCACAATGCTGTGCAACTACAACCTCTATTTAGTTCCAAAACATTTTCATTACCCCCAAAGGAAACCAAGCACTGGTGGGGTAATTTTAAAGGGCATTATCAAGGGTGACAGGATTTCATGTCCAATGACACAGGCTATACAGGTAGGAAGAGGCAAGAACCAAAGCCTTAAGGCTCTTTTGAACAGCTGCAAAGTTCTGGTTATTTTTGTGTATTCTCAGGACAGAATGAGGCTTTTTCTTACTGGAAAGCTATGATGTAATGGTAGAAAAATATGGCCTGTGTTTATATTCCTGATTTGGGAATCTCAATTTATCTCCCTAGTAACAGGGATACACATTTCACTAGTATTACTATGAAAGAATTCTGTAAACTGAGCAAACCTCACTCGAAAGGCCCTAAGGCTAGATGTGTTTGAGGAACAGCAAGAGTCCAATATGGCCGGCCACAGATGAAGTGAGGGAGGCAGTGCGTAATCAGAGATCTAGAATAAATCAGAATGGAAGCAAGGACCAGCTTCAAAAAGCCTCAGAAATCACTGTAAAGATTTTAGCATTTACACTGCACGAGATGGGACACTATTAGAATGCTTTGAGGAAGCCGGGCTTGGTGGCTCAGCCTGTAATCCCGCGCTTTGGGAGGCTGAGGTGAGTGGAATGCCTGAGCCCACGGGTTTGAGACCCGCCTGGGCACCTTGGCGAGCCCTCATCTCTACAATAAATCAAAAAATTAGCCGGGCGTGGTAGTGCGCGCCTGTAGTTCCAGCTACTTGGAAGGTTGAGGCGGAAGGGTCGCCGGAGCCCAGCAGGTCGAGGCTGCGGTGGCCGGGAGCGGCCACTGCACTCCAGTCTGGGCGACACAGTAAGACTCCAACTCAAAAAAAAAAGAAAAGAAAAGAAAAGAAAAAGAATGCTTTAAGGAATGGATGAATATTGTGTTTTTAAAGAAATTACTGCGTATGTAAAAAGGAAAACGGTACACTTACAGTTAAGAAACCTGGCAGACACAGCCATAACCAAGTGATCAATTAACATCATTAATGATGTAATGCGGATACCATATGCCACCTGATATGTTAAGGGCTCACAACATGCATCCAGTGTGATTTCATATATATAAGGTATGATTTCATATATATACTCTATACACGTGGAGTGAAAGCTGAGACAACAAATACTATTTAAGGATGCATGCAGTTGTGATAAGACATTAAAGAGACTATTAACTCAAAATTCAGGATAACAATTTCCCATGGAGCAGGGAGGGAAATTTCCTTCTGGGAGGGGTACAGAAGGATTTCTTAAGGTAATGTTCTGAATCTTAACCTGGGTGGTGACTTCACATTTTAATTTTATTATTCTTTAATTTTTTACTTTGAAACAGACTGAGAAAAATGGCAAAAAATAATACAAAGAATTCCCCATATGCTCTTCATCCAGATCCCAAGCATCTAACATTGTACCTACTTGCTCGATCATTTCTTTATATGCGCTTTTTGGTGTTTTTATATTAAAATTGACAAAAAACGTATATGTTTATGATTTACAGCATGATGTTTATATACGTACACATTGTAGAATGACTAAATCAAGCTAACATATCCATGATGTCACATACTTTTTTGTAGCTGAAACATTTAAAATCCACTCTTAGTAATTTTAAAGTATGTATTATTAACTATAATCATCATTTTGCACAACAGATCTTTTGAACTAGTCTTCTCGTCTAACTGAAATTTTGTATCCTTTGACCAACATCTCCCCAAACTCCCCTCCCCCACATTAATTTTTACATGCTATTTTTCAACCATTTAAGAATAAATTGCTTACACGATGGTTTCTTACCCTTAAAATTTTCAGTACTTATTTCCTACAAACAAGGATATTCTTTTATAGCCACAATACAATGATCACAATCAAGAAATTAGCAGCACTAATATCTAATCTACTCACCTTAGTCAAATTTCACCGATTTTTCCATTGTCTTTTACAGTAAGAAAGAAAAAATAATTTTGAGAAAAACTGATTTTTAAAATATTTTTTTTCTGTTCCAGGATCCAATCAAGGATCACATGTTGCATTTAGTTATCATGGATCGCTAAATCGCATTAATTCCTTCAATCTGGAACAGTTCTTCAGCCTTTGTCTTTCACGACTTTTATATATCTGAAGAGTACAAGCTGTTTATTTTAATAGGATGTCCATCAATTTGGGCTGAGTGAACGTTTTGTATAATCTTTTTAGGTCTTACATATTTTACAATTAAAAAACTAAATGCAATTCGGAGAGAAATAAAACGAACCCAGAAGTAGTCAATTTCAAGCACTGGTTAGCAAAGAAATCAGTAAAACAAGCCGATTTCTCAAAATACGCATTGATTTTTTTTTTAAAATAACAGCATTTTCCTGATCATAAAAACAAAATAGTACTAAGACAGAAAACAAATGAACTGTTAAACCCCTCCCGTGCTAATCACCTGCACGTTCTCCCGGCGCGGGAAGAAGACCGGTGCTAGAGTCAAAACCTCGCCGCGTCACAAACTTTGCTCATTCACAGGCGCCATTTTTTGCCTCAGGCACTCCCTCCCCTCCACTGCCATTCCTCGGCTCAGACCACGCCCCTAGGCCTCACGTCATTAGCCTAGCCTGGTTCCCAGGCGCCAGACTCCTCCACCTCGTAGGTCTCCGCTCCAATCTTCTGGTGACGTCACAAGGCTAGCCTCGCTCTCGCAGACGCCCCAAAGCAATCATTGGCCGCTCCCTGCCCCCAGATGTTGTATTATGCAGCGTAGGCCCCGCCCCCTCGCCTTACTGGCTTAGCCTGCCTTCTTCCCAGGTTCCAAGTTTCACCACGCAGGCGCGGCTCCACCCCCACAGCCGTTTCCTCTCGGGCCCCACCCCCTGGCCGCACCACAACAAACCCCATTTTGTTCTCAGGCGTCAGACTGCACCACACTGGCCCCGCCCCTTTCCCAGGCGCTGCGATTCATTCACAAGCACTTCCCCGCCCCTCTCGCCGGGTGTTCGACTAGCCGTTCCCCCGCCCCCGCAGCAATTCTCCCGCGGACCGCGGCCGCCTGGTTCCCCGCTATCGTCAACGTCTCCACCGTCCCCTCAGCCGAGGCGCCACTGCAACCCAGCCTCACCAGCTTTCGCCGGCTCGCAGTGGACGCTCTCGCCCACTTTCGCTATTCTCTATCTGGCGCCGCTGGTTATCCAGGCCTGGCATCGTCTCGCGCTGTGGCTCTCTGTCCTCAGCCGCTGCCGCAGTTGCGACCGCCGCCATCGCCGCTCGTCCTCTCACTGCCAACGCAGCTGTGAGCGATAGGAAGACGCCCCTCAACTGCCACTTCCGGATTCTGGTCCCGGAAACGGAAGCGGAGCCCCCCAAACGGCCGCGGGGCTACTGCCATATTGGAAATGGCCCCCAAGCTCAGACGCGTTGAGGTGCTAGGCGGACAATTGGCTATGGGCTGTGATACCTGCGACTAATAGGTAGGGTAAAACCTTCAGTGGAAACTAAGAAAGTGCCTTGTGGACCTCCAACACAATGTTGAGTTATGGCACAAGGTTATGTGGATGGCAGAGGCCGAGATTCCCAGAGATGGGTCAAAGACCCCTACTCTGGGAGCGGCGTTTTTGTTAGCCTGACCAGAATGCCTTTCCTTCTTTGCACTACCGTTATCCATCAAAACCCAATGCAAAAGAAGTCTCCAACTCCAGAAAACCACCTAGGCCTTCAGGTCATTGTTGCCCTTACTGAACTAGATTTATTCACTATACAAATGGTGTTGAAGGCAAGTCAGCCTCAGGCCTTCTGTGTTTGTTGGAGTAAAAAAAAAAGATAACATATTCGGGCATGGTGGTGTGTGCCTGTAATTCCTGCTACTCGGGAGGCTGAGGCAGAAGGATTGCCTGAGCCCAGCAGGGTCGGCGCTCTGGTGGCCGTAAGCGTGCCACTGCACTCCAGCCTGGGGGACAGAGTGAGACTCCAACTCAAAAAAAAAAAAAAAATAGCAGTCCACCCAGTTTAAGCGCTTTATTGTAACAACCATGAACAACAGGGGGAGCTGAGGACCAGAAACTAGTCCCTCAGCTAGTGAGTGGCAGAGCTGTGGTTCAAACTCCGTAAATCGCCGGGCTCGGTGGCTCAGCCTGTAATCCCAACGCTTTGGGAGGCTGAGGTGAGTGGATTGTCTGAGCCCGCGGGTTCGAGACCCGCCTGGGTACCTTGGCGAGGCCTCATCTCTACAATAAATCAAAAACAAAAAATTAGCTGGGCGTGGTAGCGCGCGCCTGTAGTTCCAGCTATTTGGAAGGCTGAAGTGGAAGGATCGCCGGAGCCCAGCACGTCGAGGCTGCGGTGGCCGGGAGCAGCCACTGCACTCCTGTCTGGGTGACAGAGTGACTCCAACTCAAAAAAAAAAAAAAAAGAAAAAGAAAAAGAAATCTCATAGCTTTCATTTAAACTAACTAGTTTATATAAAATAGTTAGATCCAAATTGGCAGATGGAACAAATTAAGGTTATCTGTTTAATGAGGGTTAAAACTTTTTGCCAATATTTGTGGAAGAGACTTTTAAGATTTTCATTTGCAGCCGGGCTCGGTGGTTTAGCCTGTAATCCCGCGCTTTGGGAGGCTGAGGTGAGTGGATTGCCTGAGCCCGCGGGTTCGAGACCCGCCTGGGCAACTTGGCGAGGCCTCATCTCTACAATAAATCAAAAACAAAAAATTAGCTGGACGTGGTAGCGCGCGCCTGTAGTTCCAGCTACTTGGAAGGCTGAAGTGGAAGGATCGCCGGAGCCCAGCAGGTCGAGGCTGCGGTGGCCAGGAGCAGCCAATGCACTCCAGTCTGGGTGACAGAGTGACTCCAACTCAAAAAAAAAAAAAAAAAGAAAAGAAAAAGAAATCTCATAGCTTTCATTTAAACTAACTAGTTTATATAAAATAGTTAGATCCAAACTGGCAGATGGAACAAATTAAGGTTATCTATTTAATGAGGGTTAAAACTTTTTGCCAATATTTGTGGAAGAGACTTTTAAGATTTTCATTTGCAGCCAGGCTCGGTGGCTCAGCCTGTAATCCCATGCTTTGGGAGGCTGAGGTGAGTGGATTGCCTGAGCCCACGGGTTCGAGACCTGCCTGGGCAACTTGGCAAGACCTCGTCTCTACAATAAATCAAAAAAATTAGCTGGGCGTGGTAGCACACGCCTGTAATTCCGGCTACTTGGAAGGCTGAGGCAGAAGGATCGCCAGAGCCCAGCAGGTCGAGCGGCCACTGCACTCCAGTCTGAGTGACAGAGTGAGACTCCAACTCAATACCAACAAGCAAATAAATTCTGTAAATCTGTTTACAGAGCTATGTTTAAGGACACCAGGCCAGATTCCCATACTGGTCCCTGGACTGTCTACTGGTTCAGAAATCCTCTCAGAGGATTTACAAAGTCAAAACTACTTCCACAATACTTTTTCACTCTTATCCTCTCATGTGTGTACAGTGAATTATCCAGAGGCTACCTGATGTAAGCAAAAGCTGTGTGTCAATGTTTTAGAATATAAAAGGATTCTGAGATCTGGGTTTCTCAACCTCAGCACTAGTGTCATTTTTTTGTTGTGTGTCCCTTACCTCTTCCAACTAGATACCAGTAGCACCCCTCAAAACAACCAAAAGTGTCTCCAGACATTGTCAAATGTCCTGAGGTGAGGGGAGGAACTATCTCCAGCTAAGAACACTGCACTAAGCTACGCTATCCTTTTTCTCTGCTAAGTCTCCCAGCTCTGTTGATGATGACTTTAATATTTCCCTTTGGTGCCCTGCTTCTACCTGCCTGTTGGCTGACTTCACCTGGCCATCCTCCAAAGCTCATAATTCTGGAGCTGTTTCAGTGACTTCCTTCACAATCACCATCCAGTTCTTGTCCACAGGCAAGGACTAACTTTGTCTTTCCACCCCCCTAGGCTCATGTACATATAGGTCTCTCACTATACAATTTCAACTCTCCCATCACCCATCAATCTCAATTTACCTCTGATTTTCAGTTAACTTCTGTGGAGAAGGGATTGTGCCTTTATTACTGTGATTCCAGCTGCCAGCACATACTTGGCATAGATGAGGGGTCCCAACTCAGTTATGTATGCCCTGAGTAAGGAAAGGGAGCAGCCCTTTGACTTAAGGATCCCTAAAGAAAGTGGCATCTGATTTGGGTCTGACACATGGCAGACAGCTGCTCTTCAAACCCAGTTGAATCTTGTCAGATTCTCTGAACTGACTCTCCCCATAGCCCTTCTGCAGACTCCGCCAACTCTGTTTACTTGGGCAGCCAGGTAAATTCAACAAGAGGCCTCCTTCTCCAGCCCTAGACTGAGTTTTTCACCTTCCAGAGGCCAACCTCTATCCACACCAATGACCCTACCACTTCCCAGAGCAGCTGGGTGAATTCTAGTCCACTTATCTGACCTAGCAATCTTGTCCCACTATCTGATTCTAGCAAAGGGATAGCACAGAAGTCTGCTGAGGAGCTTGTGAAAGTTGCAGCCCTGTTATAAGAAAACACATAGGTAGGGAGGGAGGGTGTCCTGTTTTCCCTGCTTGCTTTCCCATCTCTGGGAACATGGTAGTCATCATGGCACCATGAGGATTGCAAGCTGAGACATCACCAAGGTGCTTACAGGGACACAGTAGTGATTAGAGGTCCATGGTTTACCGCTACCAAGGCTTTAGTAAACAGCCACTTACTTAGGCTTGCTATTACTTGCAGCATTTGCTTGGCCCTGCCCACACCCCTTCTTGTGCCTCAAAGACTATCCTTGGCTTTGCCCAAGTTGGGACTGAGGCTAGAATTCACAGGAAAAAAAAAAATCAAAGCTTCAACTATCCTCATACCTGAAGGCAAGTCCCAGACTGTGCCATTTGACCCCTGGTCTCTTGCAAACTTTCCATCCTTCCCAAGGTCATCTCATCCACACCTATAGTTCCCGTTACTTCTTGGACACCAATAATCCAAACTTCCACCTCCTTCTATGGTCCCATTCTTGAATTTGATCCCTGTATTATTAAAGGATTTCTCTACCTGCTCAGTGATCCAAAAATCTGCCCTCTACCCTCTTCTCACCTTCCCTTTTTAAAATTTTTATTTTTATTATTTTTTTGAGTTGGAGTCTCTGTCGCCCAGGTCGGAGTGCAGTGGCATGGTCATGTCCACCGCAGCCTCAACCTGCTGGGCTCAAGTGATCCTTCTGCCTCAGCTTTCCAAGTAGCTGGAACTAGACATGCACCACCATGCTTGGTTAATCTTTTGACTTATTGTGGAGATGAGGTCTCGCCAAGTTGCCCAGGCTGGTCTCGAACCTGTGAGCTCAGGCAATCCTCTCACCTCGGCCTCCCAAAGTGCTGGTGGGATTATAGGCAAGAGCTACCACATCCGGCCTACCTTCCCTTTCTAATTGGACCTCTTCATGGTTTCCCAGATTATGTTATAGTGGTCATGATGGGCCTCTCTGCCTCATCTCCTACCCATGGTTCTATTGAGCCTTGCAGTATCTTTCAACCAGCTTCTCTATAACCCCCTTGCCTCCACCCTCTAATCAGGCTTCTACATATTCCTGGGTAAATCTAACTCCCTTCTGTGCTTGACTCTCAGCCCATCAACACTATTCAGCCTGCCCTACCAGCTTCAACTTGATGTTCCATCTTTACATGTGCAATCACTCAGATGCCTTTTTCATAGTCTTGACATGTCCATGGCCCACTCCCAGTGCTCTCCTAGACAGTGAGGGCCAGACATGAATTCTCCAAGGCCCAGGTAATCACCCCAGCTCAAACCCCCCACCCCAGGGATTTGCAGTCAGGCTTTTCACTTTAGACTTTTTAATATTTCATACAGCGATTATGGTGCATTCAGGAACCCAACCCCCCAAATCCCACTAGGAGGGCGCCCACCCTGCCCTCCCATCCCATTTCAGGGCCCCAGGGCTTAGGGTGGAGGGAGGGGAGGTAACCACCCATCCAGGGATTGAACCTTGGAGACTGTCCCTTGCCCTGCCCCACCCTCCCCCAGAGCTTAGGAGGCAACACCTGGGCACAACCCCTCATGCTCCCCGACCCTGCTTGTGTACATATACACAGTATGGCTCCTTGCTGAGTTGGTCAGTTCCTGGCAGGGCCCCTACTCAACAGCACCGAATGGGATGGGAGCAGAAGGGCTGGGCTGGGGAGACCCTGAGAAGGAAGGAGGCCTAGGCTACAGGACTGCAGGAGGGAAAGAGTGGGGTCCCCCCACCTTGTCCGTTTCCCAGAGTCTCCAGCAGTCTCCAGATCCCCCTGCAGCTGGGGATGGTAGGCGGGTAGGAAGGCGAGTGACCGTGGCATGCTTTCCCATAGCCCATCCCAGGGTCTGATGGTAGTTAGGGTTCCAAATAGGGGCTGTGTCCCTGCCTCTGAAAGGCTGGGGGAGGGGCTTCATTGCACAAAATACTGTGGGAGGGCCACAGGCAGGGAGTGGGGCCCAGCCAGTCTGTATACAGAGATATTGCATTTAAAAAAATGAAAACCTCATTTAAAATAATTAAAAAAACAATGAATGAAACAAACAAAAAAAGGCCCACACGACATGAGGCAGGTGGGGCAGGCAGGAAAGCAGGCAGGGGCTGTCTCAGACCCAAGGCATCATCACCATCTTGTCTGAGTCAAGATCCCCAGCCTGGGCTAGTTCCAGACCCCTGGCTGGCTGTAGGATAGTGGTCCTGGGGGAAGGTATGATGAGGGGTAGCCTTGGCCTCAGTGTGGGAGGCTGGCACGGCCATGCTGTCCGCCGGCAACTACCGAGACAGAGAAAGACAGACAGACCAGGTGAAGGAGTGATGAGAGCTTTGTTAGCACCCAGCAGACAGGCCAATGGGTGAGTTGACAAGCCAATGGTCAGGTGTTTGGGCAGGCAGCAGGGGACAAGTGGGCAAGTGAACATGGCTCAGGCAGGTAGTCAGGCAGCAAGCAGGGAGGATGCAGATGGGGGGCTGCCCTGTGAGGGGTGTGGCATCCCTCCAGCTGCTGCCTGCTGGGACCTCAGTCTGTGACTTAGAACTCGGTGTCCACCACGCGGAAAGCTGGCCTGCCTGCAGGGAAAAGCAGAGCGGATGGCTGTTGGTAGGCAAGCAGGTAGGTGGGTGGGACAGGGAGGAAGACTAAAGGCTATACGTACCTGAGTCAGGCATTGACGAAGACCGAAGGCTGGCCTCCTTTTGTAGCTGAATCTCCTTTAGTGCAAATATGGAAGTAGCTGTGGGTGAAGAAGACACAGAAGTGGGGGATGACCCATGAAACCATCCAGGACTAGCCCATATGATCCCATTAGGGGAATTAGAAAAAGTTGCCTATTTGAGAGGCTGGACCTTTATCTGTCAAGTATTTCCACACACAGACCAGCTACAACTAGGGAAAATGGAACATGACTACATGACAAAAAATAAATCAATATTAATTTTTGTCAAGGATGGTGTTGCACTTACCACCAATTAAGTGTACAGCAGATAAGTGGTGTTTTGAGATTTGATTTACATACTAATCTGGGGGGGGAGAATAGAGAAAGTGGGCCAATTTTTATTATTAGGTGTGATAATATTATGTTTTCTTTTACAGGTATATGCTGAAATTATTTATGAATCAATGATATAATGTTTGGGCTTAGATGTGATTTAAAATAATTAGGGGTGGCTGGGTGTGGTGGCTCAAGTCTCCCAGCACTTTGGGAGGCCGAGGTGAGAGTATTGCATGAGTCCATGGGTTCGAGACCAGCTTGGGCAACTTGGTGAGACCTTGTCTCTACAATAGACTAAAAAATTAGCTGACAGCCGGCTCACTGGCTCAGCCTGTAATCCTGTGCCTTTGGGAGGCTGAGGTGAGTGGATTGCCTGAGCCCGCAGTTCGAGACCCACCTGGGCAACTTGGCAAGACCTCATCTCTACAATAAATCAAAAAATCAGCCGGGCGTGGTAGCACATGCCTGTAATTCCAGCTATTCAGAAGGCTGAGGCGGAAGGATTGCCAGAGCCCAGCAGGTCGAGGTTGCGGTGACTGGGAGCGGCCACGGCACTCCAATCTAGGCGATAGAGTGAGACTCCAACTCAAAAAAAAAAAAAGCTGGGCATGATGGTGTGTGCCTATAGTTCCAGCTACTTGGAAGGCTGAGGTAAAAGGATCGCCTGAACCCAGCAGATCGAGGCTGGGGTGGCCGTGAGCAGCATGCTACTGCACTCCAGCCTAGGAGACAAAGAGAGACTCCAACTCAAAAAAATAAAAACAAAAATAAATAAATAAATAATCAGAGGGGGATATAGACAAAAGCATGATTGACCATGAATTGGAGTACTTAGGGACTCATTATTTTTTTTTATTTTTTATTTTTATTTTTATTTTTTTTTGAGTTGGGAGTCTCACTCTGTCGCCCAGACTGGAGTGTATCTCACTCGAGTCGCCCAGACTCGACCTGGTGGGCTCCGGTGATCCTTCCGCCTCAGCCTTCCAAGTAGCCGGAATTACAGGCATGCGCTACCACACCCGGCTGATTTTTTGATTTATTGTAGAGATGAGGTCTCGCTGCCCAGGCGGGTCTCGAACCCGCGGGCTCAGGCAATCCACTCACCTCAGTCTTCCAAAGGCGCGGGATTACAGGCTGAGCCACCAAGCCCGGCTCTATTTTTTATTTTTTGAGTTGGAGTCTCACTCTGTCACCCAGACTGGAGTGCAGTGGCTGCTCCCGGCCACCGCAGCCTCGACCTGCTGGGCTCCGGCGATCCTTCCGCCTCAGCCATCTGAGTAGCCGGAATTACAGGTGCGTGCTACCACACCCGGCTGATTTTTTGATTTATTGTAGAGATGAGGTCTCGCTGCCCAGGCGGGTCTCGAACCTGCGGGCTCAGGCAGTCCACTCACCTCAGCCTCCCAAAGGCGCAGGATTACAGGCTGAGCCACCAAGCCTGGTTTAAAAATGATTTCTTAATAAACACAACCTATCACACATGCAAACAAGAATGCCCCCCTGCCACCGCCCCACTTAGAGGTGGCATAAGCCAGAACCCCATCCAACCCACTCAGTTTTCTCCAGCGGTCATGTTCCCCAGTCCTGTACAGGCCAATCCATTCCCTAGTGCCACTCACTGTCAGGAAGTTTGTGGATCCGCTCCCCGAGACTGAGGAAGAATGGATGTTTCATGGCATCCTCTGCGGAGATCCGATTTCGACCCTCAAACTGAGTTGGGGGTGGGGGGAGAATATTAGTATCTTCAACGAGCAAGTCTTTCTTTCTGCCCACCTCAGATCCTGACTTTCAGGGGTCTGTTTCCCCACACCTGGCATCCTTTACCCTCAAGGCTGGCCCAGGAAGGTGGTCTCACCTGCAGCAGCTTGGTGAGGAGGTCAGCCCCATCGCTATCAAGCCTACCGCAAGGACAAGGAGACGGGCGTTGAGTTTGGGGAGAGTTGTCTCCTAATGCCCACCCACCCACCCACCAGCCTCACCGGGGTGCGTGGCTCAAGAGGGCCTCAGCTCGGTACTTGGGATAGTTGTATGTCTTGAATTCCTCATTGGACAGGATGCCTGGCCACGTTTCCTCAGTTGGGGTTCCTAGCAGGGAAAAGGATTACCCCAAATATCCCATAAAGTCCTCCCTGCATGTCCCCACAGCTTCCAGGGCCTCCTCACCTAAGATGCGGAAGATGAAGTGCAGCTGTTCCTCCACCGTGGAGCCCGGAAAGAGGGGTCGGCCTGTGGCCATCTCATAGAAGATGCAGCCTACACCCCTGGGCAGGGAGGGCACAGTGAATAGGGAGGCAGTTGCTGAGTGGCTGTTATGACCAAGCCACTCCCTTTTTTACATGGCCTCTGCCATGCTTCCACATGTCCTTACCACATGTCAATCTGGGTAGAGTAATCCGTGGACCCGAGTAGGATGTCAGGAGGCCTGTACCACAGTGTCACCACCTCATTGGAGTATGTCTTTGTTGGAATTGACTTGGCCCGGGCCAGGCCTGGGAAGCAGAGAGAAGGGGCAGCTAGAACAAGGAGGTTGTGGGCAAAGTCTGGTGAGGCTGAAGGGGAATGAGACTACGTGGTCATGGGGAAGGGGGAGGCTGAGAGAGTAAGGCTGGGGATCCATGAGAATAGGGGGAGGCCGGTGGTACCAAAGTCAGCTAGCTTGAGCTCTCCCCTCTCGTTGATGAGTAGGTTCTGGGGCTTGAGGTCTCGGTGTAGCACCTTCTGCCGGTGGCAGTAGGCCAGGCCACGGAGCAGCTGGAACAGGAACAGCTGGGGACCCAGGAATGGCAGGCAGAGGTCAAAGAGTGTCCACCAGCCCGACCCCCAGCAGGCACTGCTTCCCTCCCAAACACAGACACTGAGCGCGGAGCCTTGTCACACAAAAAAGGACAGGGTCCCAGTGCCCTCCAAGGGCTCCCAGCAAAAAAAGTCAAACGGGGAAAAGTCCATTTCTGGGAGATGTGTGGGATGAAGTGGGTGAGTGGGGGCCCCCTCGTGCCCCAGCTTCCTGCCCCACACCCACTTTCACGTTGTGCATGTTGATAATGTTCCCACAGTCATCCAGGTACTGCTTCAGGTCCTTGTCCTGAGGACAGAAGAGGTGGTACAGGAACAAGGATTACATGCTGTGACTCCTGGGGCTATCTCCTCACCTCTCCCTTAGGACCCACTGCCACCTGTCCTTACCAGGTACTCAAAGACAAGGGTGAGAGACTTCTCCGTGTGGATAATGTCATGTAGCGTGACGATGTTAGCGTGTTTGAGGTCCTTGAGCAGGGAAACTGCAGGAAGCATGGGAATAGAATGGGGTAGAGTCCAAGTCCCACCCTCAGGAAAAAAACTAAGACAAGGACCAGACAGGGATTCCTTCTTTTCACTTTTTTTTTTTTGAGTTGGAGTCTCACTCTGTCGCCCAGACTGGAGTGTGGTGGCCGCTTCCGGCCACCGCAGCCTCGACCTGCTGGGCTCCGGCAATCCTTCCTCCTCAGCCTTCTGTCTTTTTACATTTTAAGGTAATGCCTCATAGTCACCAGTTCTAATGCACCCTATGCCAGAAAGAAGTTGTGTCTCCATGTTCCAGATATGGAAAATAAGGCTCAGAGGACAGTATTAAGCAAAAAGCTGGGGCTGCAGCACCAGGCTCATATGACACCAGATTTTCACAACCTGTTTTTGATTTCTGGGAAAGGGCCTTGCTCTAATCCTCAGTACCCAGGCTTGCAACACTGCATGAAATTGAGTTTGCACACTCAATTTTTGTACAATTCAAATTCATTCCATGTGATATTCTGACTAGAAACTGTTGTGGCAAGTAAGGTGGTGAGCACTTTCAGGGGTGCTCTCAGAATCAAAGCAAGGACCCTGGATTGTAACTCAATCACCTTTTCTCTAAACAGGAATGGATTCCTGGTTACCCTGATTAATACTTGGATATATGGATGACAGGCATTCTCATGAAAGGCAGAGCATTGGGGGCATGGCTCCCAGAACCTTCAGTCTCTGTTCTCATCATGAAGCATGTGTGTGTATACCATAGGGAGGGTTCAGGAAGCCTGGAGCAGATGGGATGGGGTCTGTACCTTCTCGGATGGCGGTACAGGGTGCCCCCTCTTCATGCTCCAGTCTGATCTCCTTGAGTGCCACAAGGTTGTCTGTGAGCTTGCTTTTGCCTTTGTAGACGGTGGCATAGGTACCCTGGAGTGTGAGGAAGTGTGACAGGAGAGATGCTATGAGACTACAGGGAGTTCCCACTGAAACCCATCCCCAGCATGGGCCTCCTAGCTGTCTCTCACCTCGCCTAGCTTGTCCAACTTGATGTAGGTCTCCAGTTTCCCAAAGCCAATCTCGGACTGTGGGATACAGGAAGCAGGTTGAAGCAGGTTCGAGGAAAGGGACTGTGAGAGGTGGAGGAAGAGGAGGAGAAGACAGAACAGAAGGTGCTTACCAGGCTTACACGACGGAGGCGGCGGCTGAGGGGCTTGTCAAAGATGGGGCTATTGAGGGTCAGCTTCTCAAGGTAGCCCTCGGGCAGCCGGATGTCAGCTGGTAGCGACAGGCGCTTGTTGATGTCCTAGCAAGCAAGGCAGGAGACAAACAGGACCATGAGCTCCACCTACCCAGGCGCAACCCCCTTTTCCAGCTCCTCTACCATCCGGACAGGGGGTTAGGCACCTCAGTGGAGATCTTGCGTGGGGGATGGTTGCGCATGCGCACCCTCACTGGAGACTGCACCTCATCCGAGGACGTGGCTGAAGCCTGGTCACTCTCCCCATCAGACCCCATCTTCAAGTCCTCATGTACAATCTCTGGTGGTGAGGAGAGGGAGAGGAAAGGCCAGGTGGGGTCAGGAATCATAGGACACCTCCTTCCTCATGCAACACATTCCACCATCACACATGTATGTACATGGCCCCCATAGGAGCCTAGAGTCCCTCAGGGAGAGGGTGGTGGGACCCAAGGAAAGTCTGGTACATCCAGGACAGGATGAATGGGAGAGTATAAAAGTCATCTAGTGGAGCACACCCTTACAAAAATGAGCTGAGACTGTGGCTGGTCCAGAGCCAGTCAGTAGGGAGGCCATAGCAGAGGTCACCAAAGACAGTGGTAGCCAAAGGCCTGAGAAGGCATGCCAGAAGGCCTGATGGGGCCACCACAGTATGCAGGAGAGGGGCAGAGGGAGCCCTGGGGCAGCTGTGACAGGCAAGGCATCCTTCC
The DNA here is from genome assembly GCA_027257055.1 of Cephalopachus bancanus. NCBI lineage: Eukaryota > Metazoa > Chordata > Mammalia > Primates > Tarsiidae > Cephalopachus > Cephalopachus bancanus. The sequence continues at coordinate 24,047 of JAPVLO010001810.1, read as the reverse complement.
TCCCTCTGGGGCCTGGGCACAAAACCAAGGAAAGGGACACAGATAGACAGATAAAAAGAGGGTGTTGAGAGAGGATGGGAGGGAAGACATGATGGACAGGAAAAGGGAAGAAAATAAAGAGGAAAATGAAAACACAAGTCTAAGAGGAACTTGGTCAGGAGGCAGGATCTGGGAACCAGCATGGGTACAGGGGAGAGAAAGAAGTCAGTGGACCCACCTGGTGCAGAACTGAGTGGGCCCCGTCCAGAGCGAGGTTCCCCAGGAGCAGCACGTGTGGGGGCCTCTCCAGGGTCACTACCGCCGCCACCACCACTCTCATCCAGGCCTATCTGCTCAGGGGCACCATTGGTCTTGTCTATGCCTCGGCCACCTCGGAGTGTCATTGACAGCTGCCGTTTGATCTTCTTCATCCGATCCATGGCAACCTGAGCAAGGGGCATGGATAGGAATGGATTTCCTATTAGCACTGCTTGACCACCATGGGTATCCCAAAGCCCATGACAACTAAGTGCAGAGCACTGACGTGACCTTGTGTCAATGCCCATCCAACCACTATGGACACTTGGATTTCTGGAAACCTGACATGGATGGGGACTCTTGTTAGTGCCTGCCCACTGACAGTCAGTCCCTTGGGACCCTGCTCCTAAGTAGCTCACCTGGGTACTCAGACTTGAGTGGCTAGTTGAGGATAAGAGCCCACCTAGTGGTTTGTTGGTCTCTAGGGGGACAATCTCATTGTAGGAGCAGTAGGCGCCACAACAGATATTCTCAGGTACAGCAGCAAGGGTGGGCCTAACTGCGAGGGTGACAGAGGCCTTGCCCAGAACCGTGGGACCACTGACACAGCCCCGGGCATGCCCATAGAATGGCATATTCTGCTGGCACCAGCCCCACACCACTCCTAACTGCCAAGGCAGAATGCTCCCTGTGGTCACAAGGACCCTCCTGACTCCCCTAGCAACCATTATCATGGCAACTATTGGACCACCCCAATGGTCTACCCAGGTGGGGGTGTCGGGGGAGTTCTGCCCAGACCTAACCACTGGGTAGGGTTGCTGGGAGGGGTCTCAACACACACAAGCTGTCCTCAGGGCTGCTGGAAAGGTTTGATCAGGTTAGGACCCCTAGAGTCCAACCCAGACTTTACAAGCCAGGTCACATTTCTCCTCTACTCAGGAATATACCACATTCTTCCTTATCCCTCCAAATAAACACCGCAGTCTTCAGTGTGGCTCCCAGGGCCGTTTACTTCTGTTGCCTCTCTGTTCCATCTCCCCCTTGATCATTTCTAGTTGTTGTTCTGCAGTCACATCCAGCAGAGTCCCACCTCAAGGTGTTTGCACTGGCTATTCCCAGTACCTTCCTCTAACTTTCAAAATAACTCACTCCCCTCCCGCTTCAGGCCATTGCTCAAAGGTCACCTTTTTCATGAGGCCTCCATGAATAACCCTATTTAAAATCTCAACCATTCTAAGTTTCTTTACCTTGCTAATTATTCCCCAGCACTCATCAGAAATGATACCATCTACTTATTGGTTTCTTTATTCTTTACTGTCTATCTTCTCACTGCCACAACTAGAAGGTCAGCTCCTCCACAGTGGATTTTTGTCTGTGTAGGTCATGGCTATATCTTGAGGACCTGGAATAGTGACTGACACAGAACAGATGCTCAAAAAGTGCTTATGGCAGAAATGAGTGAAATGGGGCTGAGGGTCTAGGACCAACCTCTTCTAGGTGGTGAATCCCTGCTACTCACGAACAACCAACCCTAAACAAGGTAATCCAGGGATGCTGGCATCAATAGGAAGATGACCTAGATGGGCTGCTGGAGGGAATGGGGCCACCAAAAAAGCTTAGGCCAGCCTTCTACTACTTCCTCCTGGGGCTCTGAGCCAGGAAGGAGGGGGAAAGACCTGGCCTAGGAACCATCTGGACTCACAGCAGGGCCTAAGATGGCCCTGGGCCCAAGGGAAGTAAAGCTAGATAGGAGATCGAGGATGAGGCCGGGGTTGGATTTGAGGAGAGAAATGGGTCATCTGTTACCTTTAAATTAGGTGCTTACTCCAGCAGTTCCCAACCCTATTCCTTCCTGGCTGAACTCACTGCCCTCAGGAGGGGCAGAGGGGCCAGCCTAGTAGAAAGACTTCAGATAGAGGATGAGGTCTACCCACAGAAAACCCAGGATAACAACAAAAAAAGTCCTGACCCGGGAGGCGAACACCAGAACTAAGGCTGAGGAAGGTGAAGCATGGCCAACTCCCAAAGATTACCTTGTGTCCCCATATGGCATGGATACCCAGTTGCTTTGCAGGTTGTGACAGGGAATGGGGGGGCTGGGGAGGACTGTAAGTAGGGCTGAATGGAGGATAGGGTGGGAGTCAGAGGAGCCATAGGTCCACGATCTCTAACTGGAAACTTCAGGGGCTGAACATGTTCTGGAGTTCAGTTTTTTGGGTATTTCACAGTAAGGTGGAATACAAAATGATGCAACACTCCCAGAAAGGGGGCCAGGCAGGCCCCTGTGAATGGAGATACTTTCATATGCAATGAAACTTTTAAATATCACTTCAGTTGTCTGAGCTTTGTAGATTTCAGAATAAATGAAGGAAGAAGCAAGAAACTGCACATAAAACTTCACCCCAAAAAGGACACATGTGCTTCCTGATCCCTGAGGCCACACCCATCCTCAGCCTACACTCATACTCAAGGATACTCACCACCTCATATAACACTGAACACTAAGGACCACTAGTCATCACACTCTACTCCTTCCATAAACACACACCTCCATTCTGTCTTGATCCCCATTAGCACACACTAGTCCTTCAAGAAGGTCACACTACATCTTAACTCCTATTAGCACCCACAATCTCCCCTTTATCTCCTATCCCATCAGCATCCAAAGCCCTAACATATCACACTGAACTCACCATACACTCAGCCCTCTCTAAGTAACTCTAGTCATCACATTCTTGGGCCCCTACCTTGCTCAGCTGCCTGTTAGCTTCTCCATGTACTGACCCCCTCATTAACATATTATTCCCCATGATTTTGACCCCTATTAACACACTTAGGTGCTCTACTGGTGACCCTGCATTAGCATCCACCGGACCTTCTCCATGTTGCCCTGAATTCCATTAACACAAAGTGAACCTCCTGACGAATTTTGCCCACGCTCCAGGCCTTTCACAGCTATGGCCATCTTTAACACACATTCCAGTCCCTGCACTATCTTGTCCCCTCCATCAGCACAAGCTGAACCTACACTCCAACCTGACCCCTGTTAGCACACACTGGGTCTCATACACTCCTGGCTTCCCTATTAGTACACCCTGAACCCTTACTCAGCCCTATTCTACAGGGCTGAGGAACAGACACACTGTTCTATAATGGCCTGAACCTCATTAGTGCACACAGGTCTTCATTCAACCCTGACCCCCATTAGCACACCTAGATCATCACACATTCCTGTCTTCTACTTCTCTTTGCTTCAATCCCTTCACAGCTATATCCTGTTGGTTCATATTTGGATGTCTTTATGCACTCTGATCCCCCTTATTACACATTAGATCCTCTCCACAGCTCTGTCCCATCCCATTAACACTCCCTGGAACCTCAACACAACACACTCCGGTCCCCCACAGACACAAACACACTATCTTCACAAAGTTGTGACATTCATTAGTATATTCCAGACCTCACACAGCTCTGACTCTTCCCTCAATGACACACATTTAAGTGCTTCTATGGCTCTAAACTCACATTCAGAGTCACTAGAACGTCATATACTGTATTATCCTGCCCCTTCCCAGTTTGCCCTGGAGTCTTACATTCCGTGTTCATGGACACACACCTCACACCACTGTAACCCTCTTACAGTGCTAAGACACTTCTCTCATCACCACCCCCTCCACACATGTAGATACACAATTCTCATACCTGTTAGCGCAGGTTTAGGCCTTCAACTGTCCTGCCCCCTTTGTACACCTTCACCCTCCGCCACCCTGCCTTCATTACCATTATACTGGGCCTCACACTAGCCAGACCTTTATTACCACATGCACACACCCTCTACAGCCATGACCCCCATTAGCACACACACTGCACTTGAGTCCTTTGACTACCTGGCCTCCACGAGCACACCAGTACTCTCATACACCGCAGTCTCCCATGGACAGACACACAGCATTAACACCATCCCGACCCTCATCACCACACACGAGGCCTCAGTGCCCTGATCCTACTGGCACACATTCTGGTACCTCTACCATCCCATGCCCCATTAACACACACTGAGCCTCTCTACGTCCCTACTAGTATGTCCTGGAACTTGCCCGACACCTTACCTCCTATTACACACCCTTGGGGCGCTCGTCGCTCTGCACTCCCCTTTCCATTAGCAGACATTGGACCTCAAACCTCACACAACCCTAAGGCTTATTACCACATGTTCCGACCCCTGCACTGCTCAGGCCCCCATTAGCAAAGCTCGAGTCCTTCACCACTCTGCCACCCATTTCCACACCCTCAGGTCCTCTGATCACTCTGCTCCCCATTAGAACCTACAGCACTTCTCATCCCTAGCTTCCAGGACGGGCCCAGGGCGGGGCCAAGGTCAGGGAGGCCCCAGATGACCCCCTGTCCTGGTGCATTCTGGGAAATTCGCTGGGGGAGGGAGCACCTGCCAGGCCGGCAGTCCAGACCCCCAGGCACCGCCCGAGGTTGGGGTTGGTTCTGCAGGAGGAGGGGCAACCCCCACCCCCGACTCGGGGGCGCGCTCACCGGGGGGGGCGCGCGAGCAACCTCAGAGCCGCGGGGCCGGCGCGGCGGCGCCTGGGGCGGCGGCCCGGGATGAGGCCGCGCAACCTCCTTCTCCTCCAGTTCGCCGCAGGCGCCCGTCCCAGTAGTCTTCGGCCATGGCTGCTGGGCCCGGGCCGCCGCCGGCTGAGGGGGAGGAGGCGGCGGCGGCGGCGGCGGCTGAGGCGGAGGCGGCGTCCCGCTCAGCCGGCCATGAGCTTGGCCGCTGCGGGCGATGCCCCCGGGCTCGTTGGCGCCGGCTCGAATCCGAGTGCTCACGGCGGCTCGCGGCTCAGAGCCGACTGCTCGAGGAGTCGCGGCGGATCCCAGGGCCGAACAGCCAACGGCCCAGCCGCCGCGCGCGCCGCGCTCCGCGCATGCGCACGCACGCGCTCGAAAGGGTGAAGTGGGGAGGAGAGGACTCACCTCGGGCTGCACGTACCAAAAGACCCGTCCGCAGCAGGAGGGGCACGGCCATTGCGCGCCTACAGTGGAATGTGGCGCCGGCCCTGGAACGGAGCCAGGAGGAAGTGTAGAGACTGTTTAGTACTCAATTCCAATCTTGGCAGAAGTTTGCAAGCGCCAAGGTGAGGAGCAGCCAGTAACCTGGTGCATCAGTCACCACTCGCTCCCCCTATTCGGCCTCACTTGGTACATCTCTATGGTGGCAAATGGGACTTTTGCAAGGAGGAGAAAGACAAATGAAGCACTCAGTTCCAGTCCCTTGAGGTGCCTCGAGAGAAAGGAACTTGAAAGGTTAGCGAGAAGACGACTTCTTGGTGAGGTGGCCTGGAGAATCATTGGCCTTTACCACCTTAGATAGGACAACCTAGCCCCGCCCAACTGCCCCCCTCCGCCACTACCTCATTCCCACTGTGAACGTGTGCAGCCCCGCCCTTTGAGGCTGTCTCCCAGCCAATCGGATTTGCTCCCTGTGGTGAGGCAGCAAGAATGAAGGGCGTGACTGAAGAGGAGTGATTTCGCTCCTTCTCGCCACCCCTCCACCCCCATCCCTCCGCCTGGGTTTCATAGGTTTACACCGTCGTGAGAGTAGGGGCCCTCTCTTTTTGTTCTAAGCTTCTCTTTCTGGTCTAAGCTTCTCTTTCACTATAGGCCGATTATTCCGCAAGGTGATTGGTCAAAAGAGCGCTCAGTCGGGCTTCGTCCCGCCTTTAACCTCCCCATCTTTTACAGCGGGCTTTTTGGGGTGCAGCCTAAACAGAGCAGAGGGGAAACGCGGATCCTTAAGAGGACCGGGCTCGTTTACTGCGCATGCTTGGAACTTTGGGTGAGGCGGGGCCTCTCCTCCTTCACGCGGTTACTTGCGTGTGTGCTCCCTGAATTGGGTTTCCTGCCACCTTTCAACTACCTCTTCTTGCCTGCCACAGCTCCGCCCACGGCTCCCCTGACTCTGCGGTTTTATTTCCATTTTATTTATTGTGTGCCTGTTGTGTGCCAAGCACTGCCAGGCAGACCTAATTCCTCGCTCCTCTCTGCCTGGAAAACTACACTATCAAGTCCTGCTCAGGAGGCTGCAGCCTTGCAGGTCTTCCGGAACATCCTTACATTGCATCCCTGTTCAAGGGCAGCCTCCCCGCCTCTTCTAGGCCTCTCTTAATGGAAGCCTTGGTCACACCAGTTAGGATTTTAGGTAAAGTTTGTATTAGGATTACCTGGGCTATGATAGGAGTGGAAATATTTGACAAAGACAAAAGTGCTCGCCGTGGCCTAGATAATCAGGTCCATCACTTACCTGACCTCATCCACCCTTTTTTCTCCTCCTTCCTAGCTGTTCCTGAATAAAGCAGGCACGATCCAGCCTCAGGGACTTTGCACTAGCTCTTTTCCCTGGAATGTTTTTGCCCCGTGCCTCATTCCCTCACTTCCAAGTGCTTGCTTCAAAGTTACCTTCTCTCCAGATCCTTCCCCGACTACCCTATTTAAAAATTACTACCTGCACCACCATCATTCCAGATCGCCAAAACAGACAATATTCATCTGTTGAAAAGCACTGATCAATTTCTAACATTATTTCACTTATTGTGTTTATGGCCTATCATGGGTCTCATCCTAGCAGAACACAACAAACCCCAGGACAGGGATGTTTTATCCACTGCTGTGTCCCAAATGCCTAGAAAGTGCCTGGCACAGAGCACTCAACAAATGTCTGTTGAATGCCTGAATGGCAAATAGTTCCAGGCTGAGCCCTGGTTTCCCATTTGGCTGATGTTATAATAATGGTAGACAAACATGACAGAGAAGTAAAATGATATGGGGTCTGACAAGTTCATGAACTTGCCAACGTGCACTTGTCGGCAGCACTGTATAAACAACCTGGTATGGTTTTATAACCTTGGTATATCAGTGTCTTACAGCTGTGTTCATGTGGATGTGTGGTGGTGTCTTGCTGGGTAGCATTCATTGTCGTTGCACATTTTTGTGTGCCATTACAAGAATGTCAGAGATTGAATTAGTGCAATGAACAAATGTTACATTTCTTGTTAAACTTGGCAAGAGTGGAAGTGAAATCAGGGACATGTTAGTCCAAGTTTATGGGGATAATGCAATGAAGAAAACGGCAGTGTACAAATGGATTAAACGCTTTTCTGAGGGGAGAAAAAGTGTCACTGAGAAGAGCAGTCAGGACAGTCAGTAACAAGCAGAACTGATGAAAACATTGCAAAACCTTATCCAATTTGCACCAAATCGTCAGCTGACTGTGAGGAGCATGGCAGACCAAAAAACATCGATAAACAGGAAAATCTTAACTGAAAATCTTGGCATGAGAAAGGTGTGTGCAAAATGGTCCTGAAGGAGCTCTTGCTTCATGACAATGTACCAGCTCACACTGGCACTGCACCAGCACTGTCTGTGAGGGAGTTTTTAGCCAGTAAAAAAATAACTGGGCTGGCTCCATGGCTCAGCCTGTAATCCCAGCACTTTGGGAAGCTGAGGCAAGTGGATTGCCTGAGCCTGCAGGTTAGAGACCAGCCCGGGCAACTTGGTGAGACCTGTCTCTACAATAAATCAAAAATCAGTCGGGCGTGGTAGCGCACGCCTGTAGTTCCGGCTACTTGGAAGGCTGAGGCAGAAGGATCGCCAGAGCCCAGCAGGTCGAGGCTGCGGTGGCTGGGAGCATGCTAACTGCACTCCAGCCTGGGTGACAGTGAGACTCCAACTCAAAATAAATAAATAAAATAAAATAACTGTATTGGAATACCCTCCCTACTCACCTGATCTGGCTCCCAATGACTTTTTTCTTCACCCAAAAGGAAATATTGAGAGTTCCAAAATTGCTGTGATGGGTGTACTAGGCACTGGCATTGGTGCATTGTTTCCCAAGGGCAGTACTTTGAAGGTGACTGTAGTGATATTCAGCAATGAGGTATGTGGCACTTTTCTAGGATGAGTTCGTGAACTTGTCAGACCTCATATGCATATGGGGGGAACAAATAGGATGCAACCAGGATTCATGGGTGCCTCAAGCTCGTTTTGATGGAGACAAGTGCCAGGTACAAACAAGATTATCAAGGAGATCCAGCAGCTGTGGTGAAGAAAGAAAAGTATCTGGAAAATCAGATACTGGAGGAGGTATCCGTGAAGGAGCAGGGATAGTGGAGAAAGAAGGCAGAGGAATAGAGTTGTGGGCAAGTATCAGCTGCTGTGATGGTAGGCAGAGGTGTGGAGTATCTGGTATACTCTGGAATAATGGGAAAGAAGCCGGGCTCAGTGGCTCAGCCTGTAATCCTGCGCCTTGGGAGGCTGAGGTGAGTGAATTGCCTGAGCCCGCGGGTTCGAGACCCACCTGGGCAACTTGGTGAGACCTCATCTCTACAATAAATAAAAAAAAAAATTAGTCGGGTGTGGTAGCGCGCGCCTGTAGTTCCAGCTACTTCGAAGGCTAAGGCCGAAGGATGGCCGGAGCCCAGCAGGTCGAGGCTGCAGTGGCTGGGAGTGGCCACTGTACTCCAGTCTGGGCGACAGAGTGAGACTCTGACTCAAAAATAATGGGAAAGAGCCTGTGGTGGGAAAACCTCTCTACTTGACCTACAGCCAACATCAACACTAGATACAAGAGGTAAAGTGCCTCTGTCCCCGATGTCCTAGTGGGGACTAAGAAGGAACTATAGAAGGATGAGGTCACTCAAATCAAGAGCAGCACAGAAAAGACTTTCATGAGGAAGAGGTGGGCAAGGACATATAACTGAGCCTGGGGCCTGAAATTGGCCCAGAAAGCAGAAGATGTGGGCACAGGCTATGATAGGAACCAGGCCAGATACAAGAACAGGCTGAGCTATTCCAGACACTCAGGTTTGAGCAGAGAAATGAGATAGGATAGAGATATTGGTATTTGATTAGGTGAAGGACAGAGGTATGAATGGTATCCCTAGGCACCAAGAACCAGTACAATGGAGGGAGGCACAAATGTGGTAGTGGCCAGCCAGATTGGTGCTGTAAAGTTTAGCACTCAGCCAAGGCTAAGCACGGATCACGGCAGCTCTGTAGTCCTGGAGTGAGCCTCCTGCTACCTGCTCTAAGTTAAGAAACATCCTTCAGTCCCCACAGTCAGCTCTCTTCTCCACAGTAGGAGGCGTGAAGACCCTTAAGGAGACTACAAACAAAACCTGGGGCCGAGGGGGACAAAGAGAGGCAGAAAAAGGGTCTTTTCCTCTACAGATGTTCCTGGCCAAATATTTCCATTAAAACTGCATAGGCTGCCTGAAGGCACTGGCATTCTTCAGGCCAGTAGAGAGCTGTTTGAGACCCCCTGCAGCATGAAGTTAAACTAAGCACCACAGGTTCCTGGTCCCAGGAACCATGACTGTACACAGGCTTGTCCAGGGTCTAAGTGCTTCAAGCTCACATGGTAAGGGATCTGTGCCAAGAACATAAGGCATGCTTGACCACATCATGGCAGTCTGGTCACCATGACTTTCCTCTTCACAGAGCTGGGAGGTAGGACATGAAGAAGGCAAGATTTTAACCCAACTCAATAACATCACATGGACACAAGTACCTGCTCTCTATGGCCTCACTAGTGCCCCCATTTCTTCATAAGCAATTACCATATCTTCTCTGCCCAGGAAACTGTCTGCTGGGGCAAGGTTGAGCCCTTTGGGTTACCATCTGAACCAGACAGCTCTAGGAAGCCCCTTCCTTCCCTGGATCCAGCAGGGCAGGCCACATGGGGATTAATAATTCTTTATTAGGATTCAGGTTCCAAACAAGGTAGAAAGCAGCGGCAAGAGAGGTTCAGGTACGGGGATGATGAGGGAACACCAGGCTTGGCTAGTTGGGCCAGAAGCCAAAATGGGAGCCCTGGGCTGGAAGGGGTCTGGAGAGGGGTGGAGTGGGGCCAGCCTAGAGGAGCAGACAGGGGTCAACGGATGGTGTATCGTACATAGGGGACCTCGACATCCTCGCCGCTCTCGTCGTTGCAGCACAGCTCAAGCACCAGCGCCCGCACATGGCGGCCCAGCTTTCGCTTCGACACACGGCTTACAATCTCTGTCATCCTGGGGATGGGGGTGGAGGGTCAGGAAGGCAGAAAGCAAGAGTGGAAGGGCAGGTAGGTTGGCGCAGAGAAGGTAATGGACAGTGAACAGGAGTGGGGTACCTGGAAGATGAGGCTCCCCACCCCACACAGGGTGTCCCCCACCCTGCCCAGTGGCCAACTCACGGCTGATCCAACCGTTCCTTGAGCTTGGCGGCTGGCATGAAGAAGGAATAGAGCATGGACACACCCTGGGACAGCATGGTGATCTCTAACTTGTGCTCTGTCTGGAGAGAGAGGGAGGGGGAACAGCAGTGTCATGGGATACACAGGCCAGTAAGTCACCTTGCACGCTTCATCCTCCAGGTGGGATGAGTGAGGAGGAGCTTTACCTTAAAGTAGTCGAGGAACTGTTTGAGGGTCATCTCCTCACCGTTAGACTGCAGCCCCTGCACCTCAAAGCGATCCCACAGTGTCCACTCTTGGTTATAGTACTGCAGGACAAAGAAGGGATTAATAGGATAGGGGCCACTCCAGAGTGTCCAGCCCATCTGTCACCATCCCCTCCACATTTTGCAGACATGTTAAGTCAGATTACAACCCTCTTTTGTTCAAAATCTTCATGGTTCCCATGTCACCCTAAGCACTGAACTCTTTATGACTGACAAGGCCCTACGCCACTGGAATCCTATTTTCTCCTCATCTCCTACCCTCCTCATCCTGTCACTCACTCTGGTCTACCGATTGACTTTTTTATTTTTGAGGAGTCTCACTCTGTTGCCCAGGTTGGAGTGCAGTGGCATGATCACGGCCACTGCAGCCTTGACCTGCTGGTCTCAGGGGATCCTTCTGCCTCAGCCTTCCAAGTAGCTGGAACCACAGGCATGCGCCACCATGCCCAGCTAATGTTTTGATTTATTGTAGAGATAAGGTCTTGCCAAATTACTCAGGCTGGTCTCAACCCCTGGACTCAGGCAATCCTCTTGTCTGTCGCTGCCTCCCAAAGTGTTGGGACTACAGGCGTGAGCCACTGGAGCCTGGCTCTACTAACTCTGAGTTGGGAGTCTCACTCTGTCACCCAGGCTGGAGTGCAGTGGCATGCTCACAGCCACTGCAGCCTCGACCTGTGGGCTCAGGTGATCCTTCCGCCTCAGCCTTCCAAGTAGCTGGAACTACAGGCATGTACCACCATGCCCAGCTAATTTTTTGATTTATTGTAGAGATGAGGTCTCGCCAAGTTGCTCAGGCAGTCCTCTCACCCTGGCCTCCCAAAGTGCTGGGATTATAGGCGTGAGCCACCGTGCCTGGCATACTGACTTTTTATTCCTCCAACAAGCCAGGCACACCCCTACCTCAGTATGCTTGCAGGGACTGATCCCTTTGCTTGTAATGTTCCCCTACCCACCACCCAAGCTTGCATGGCTTGTCCCCTCATCTCCTCCGAGTCTGAACTCAAATGTCATCTTTTTAGCAAGGACTTTTCTGACCATCTCACACTTAAAATCCCAAACCCATCTGCTCACCCTCTGGTAGGTCTCAGGTCCTACTTAAATCCTTTTTTGGTTCCGAAATCATAGAACATGTTATTTATGCAATCTACTTGATGAATATTTATTGAAGACCTACTTTGTGAAAGGTACTCTTCTAGGTTACAGAGTACCTGCACAAAGTAGGTCCTCAATAAATATTTGAGTGAATAAATAAAGCAAGTAACACACGTAGCATAAAACACCAATAAGTGTTTTCTATTATTGTGTAGTAATTAATCATCTTCCAGGGCACAATTCAAATATCTCATGTTTTCACAAGTACTCAAACAAAGTGATTAATGAATAAAGAACAAGGAATGCACAAGAAGAGAAGGTACACAAACAGAAACCCTCACCCGGTGATAGGATATGATGCAAACTAGAACCAGATGTAGAGATACACCCCACCCCACCCACAAACCTACCTCCCGATACAGGTCCCTACCTGGTGACGTGGTGCAGCAAGGGGTTCAGAGAAACCAAAGAAAGGCAGGGCCAAGTTGAGAAAACCATTCTTGTAGGAGTCAAGCTGTCGGTGCCCCTGCACTACCTTGTACAGCTCCAGACATACAAGACCAACCACGGCCGCTGTGGTCGTGGCAATAGCAGGGATGATCTTCCCTGCAATTAGCTTGCTCTATGAGATAGCATAGAACAAAGGAAGGTGGTAGTTAAATTATAAGAGTGTCAGGGTCTACAGAGGGGTGCAAACATGGGAAACTCAAATCTGGGGATGAGGTGGCATGCCAGATGTAGATTCCCCTCACCTTATGCCGGTCTGCAGGGGGAATGTCATAGTTTTCTGCCCGGAGGTTGGATGCAGCCACGATGAAATCCATATGGAAATTGCTGTCATCATCCTGTTATGAGAAGGGAGGGTGTAAAGACAGTAGGGAGAGGATCAGATGAGGAAGACATTTCCTGGCCTCTAGGAACACAAGTATATAAGTATTCCCCACTGCAACTACTTGCTGGACTCTCTCAGATCACAAAGAAATAACTGGAAACACCTATCTATTCAGAGTTGCGTGGCAGGCCAATAATCTAATTCCCACAAATGCCTGGGGCTGGCTCCAGATACCCAGAGACCTGTTTTCTCCAGCCCATCCGTGATCAGCCCACTCCCCTGCCTTGCCATGGGCCCCCCACCCAGCACCTTCTCAAAGTCGATGGGGTACATCTTGAATCCAGGGAGCTTGTCTGGACTGGGAAGAGTGGCCTTGAGCTCCTCTAGACGGCTGTCATCTGCATGAAGAGAAGGACACTGTCAGTCCTTCAGATTTCAGACCAGGGTCTCAGGTAGAAATGGAAGCCCAGGGTGGGGCAAAAGGTATTCAGGTAGAAAAAGGATTTGGAAAAGAGAGAGATCCTGAGAGAGAAAAAGGAGCAAGGGAGAAAGGTAGAGCAAAACAGAGAATAAACCTGAAAAAGACAGAGAGAGAAACAGATGAGGATATCAAAAGACATCTCTTTAGAGACATTAATAAACTGAAACGAAGAAGTTAGGAAAAAGCAGAGATGAAGAGATCAGGATGAAAGAGGTACAGATATTGAGGAAAAATGATGTAGAGAAAGACAGGAAAACATGGAAGAGGATGCAGGGAGGAAAGAGGGGCGATAAGATACACAGAGGGGAAGCTGGGGAGAAATATACAAATACAGACATAGGGGAAAGATATGAAGGGGGAGAAGAAGATATAAAAAGGTAGCTACAGAAGATGAGACAGGTGGGAGAAGAAAGATAGAGGAAATATATGGAGGAGATAATGGGAGATGTGGAAGGAAAGACTGGAAAAAATACACAGAGAGGAATATGAAGGAGTAGATATTTTTTAAAAGATGATAGGGACATGGGAGATCTATGGAGAGCAAGATGGGGGAGATACATGGAAGGTCAATATAGGAGTTACAGAGCTACAGATGCATTAGATATACAGAAAGGAGAAGTGGGTAAATATGTGTGTGTGTGGGGAGAGGTGTCAGTAAACTGCAGCCCCAAACTATGGAAGTGAAGATGCATACAGAGAAACATGGGGGTAGATGTATGGATGGGGAGCAGTCAGATCTAGAAGGAGATGAAGTGATATCAAGGTAGAGAAACCATTGCTGGAGCTCACACCCCCTAGATAAACAGATCAAGAAGAAACAGGGGAAAGAACAAAACCAAGGCAAAAATATACAGAGCAAGAGAAACCAACAGCTAGTTCCCCTGAAGGCCAGAAAGTGGGGAGGGAGGGAGGTAGGGAGGGAGATAATTTGCCCCAATTGACCCCTCTTCATGTCACAGAGAAAGGAAGGCTCAAAGAAAGATGTGGAAAAGCCTTAGGCCTTGGGTCACAGAGCAGAGCAGAGCCAGGGGTAGAGGACTGGTGGGGAGGCTGGACTAGGCTGGGTACAAGTGGGGGTGGTGACTCCTGGCCAGCTGGCCAAACACCCTCACCAACAGAGGCATTGGCGCTCTGCAGCTCCTGGTCAGAAACATGGATCTTGACGCCAGACTTGGGGGTGAACTCGGGGACCTGCACAGACTGCAGGAGTGTGGCCACAGCAGCTCGGTCCTGAGAGCCTGTCAGCCCGTATGTCTGAGCAAACAAGTTGGCAGCAGCCATCACATAGTCCAGATGCAGGGGCTAGGAGAAGGCAGGGCAGGGAAGGATGAGCATATCAGCCCTCAAGTGGGGAGCTGCCATTTCCTCCCCACCCACTCGCCCTCCACCTGACCCCTGGCAGACTTACATTGTTGATATCAAAGGTGAGCGGGTGTGGACAACGTTTGGGCCCAGACCAGAAGGGGGCTCCTGAGCTTGTGAGCTAAAAGACAGAGAGATTTTTGAGGAGTGGGACCTGGAGGTGAAGGCCTGTCTGACAATCTTGACTCCTCATCCAGGCCAAGTGTACCCCCACTCACTATCCCTGTTTGGGCACTTGAAGGGGACTGGAGTCAATCACAAAAGACCCAGATCGTAAGGTCCTATAGATAGAAGTTCCAAGCTGGGTTAAACCAGAAATCTGGCTGAGAAACAGTGACCAATTCCTGGGTGCTTATTTTGTGCTAGACAGCCATGTAACAAACTCTTATGGCTTGCCAGGCATTGTGCTAACTTAATATTAATACCAATTAATCAGCCGGGCTCAGTGGCTGAGCCTGTAATCCCGAGCCTTTGGGAGGCTGAGGTGAATGGATTGCCTGAGCCCACGGGTTCGAGACCCGCCTGGGCAACTTGGCGAGACCTCATCTCTACAATAAATCAAAAATCAGCCGGGCATGGTAGCGTGCGCCTGTAGTTCCAGCTACTTGGAAGGCTGAGGCGGAAGGATCACCGGAGCCCAGCAGGTAGAGGCTGCGGTGGCCGGGAGCAGCCACTGCACTCTAGTCTGGGTGACAGAGTGAGACTCTAACTCAAAAAAAAAAAAATACAAAAAACAAAAAACAAACCAATTAATCTTCACAAAATCCCCATGAAGCAGATTACTATCATTTACACTTCATAGATGAGGAGTCTAAAAAGTAATGTGACTTGCTCAAGTTAAATAGAGCTGGGATTTGAATCCACACTGATTCCTGTGCTCTGAGCTCCAGAATTTCTCCATAATCCCTAAAGCCTTGACTAAGAGTCAGATATAACTCAGCCCACACCACTGGTAAGGGAAATAGTAACCAAGTTTATTGCTCAAAGGAACAGGGATGGAAAAAGCAGGTCAGGCTTAATCACTGTTCTGAGATTTCCCCATGCCTCAAGACCCCGGCCACAGCTGAATAAGTGGGAGGAGCCACACTGAGAGCCCACAGCAGGTAGTCATTTCAGGGAATACATCCTGCCAAATGGACCCAGCAAGTGAGCATTACCTGGTCAGGAGGAAAGTTGTGCAGCAGCTGCCGGATGTTGTTTGAGTACTGTGTGTGCCAGTGGTGGCAGGCCCAGGTCACACAGTCAGCCCAGGTCTGTGGTCGCTGCAGCACCAAGCTGCGCTGCACAGCCTCTAGCACCTCCAGTGGCTGGGTGCCTGCCAGCCGCAGTGTCCGCTCCACAAACTTGGGATCTCTATCAGGAATCGGAGGAGGCAGAGGGGCAGGATTACACATCGGCCCCAGGAGTGGGCTCTAGGACAATCCCATTTTCTCCATGGAAAGCTAGTCCTCACTCCCAACAGTATGAGGCCCCATCATTCACTTGTTTGTGTGAAAAGCATGCCCAGAATGAGTGTTACAGTGATGAGGAAAGCAGACGGGATGCCTTGGCTGGCAGGCAGGAGACAAGGTGAGACAGCATTTGAGTTACTCACGTGAGGTACTGGTTGACGTTTTCTGCTGGCTGCTTGAAGAGGCCTTCAAACTCATCTCGAGCCCACTGCAGACAGAGAAAACAGATCACATACAGTGATGGTTGGTAAAATGAGTTTCCACAGGCATTAGAAAGAACATCAGTGAATAAAGCAGCAGGAGGCACACAGCTGATATGGGAGCAGGGAAGCCCCCAACCACTGCTCCCCAACCTTTGCCATTCGCCTACCCTGAACACCTCAATCAAAAAACCAATCAAGGCAAGGCTCGGTGGCTCAGCCTGTAATCCCGTGCCTTTGGGAGGCTGAAGTGAGTGGATTGCCTGAGCCTGCGGGTTCGAGACCCGCCTGGGCAACTTGGCAAGACCTCATCTCTACAATAAATAAAAAATGAGCTGGGCATGGTAGCGCGCGCCTGTAGTTCCAGCTACTCGGAAGGCTAAGGCAGAAGGATCGCTGGAGCCCAGCAGGTTGAGGCTGTGGTGGCCGGGAGCGGCCACTGCACTCCAGTCTGGGCGACAGAGTGAGACTCCAACTCAAAAAAAAAAAAAAAAAAAAAAAAAAAAACAACAATCAAGGCTGGGCTCAGTGGCTCAGCCCGTAATCCTGTACTTTGGGAGGCTGAGGTGAGTGGATTGCCTGAGCCCGCAGGTTCGAGACCCGCCTGGGCAACTTGGCGAGACCTCATCTCTACAATAAATCAAAAATCAGCTGGGCGTGGTAGCGCGCGCCTGTAGTTCCAGCTACTTGAAAGGCTGAAGTGGAAGGATCGCCGGAGCCCAGCAGGTCGAGGCTGCGGTGGCCGCCACTGCACTCCAGTCTGGGTGACAGAGTGAGACTCCAACTCAAAAAAAAAAAAAAAAAACCAAAAAAAACCCCCAAAAACTAATCAATTTAGGCCAGGTACAGTGGCTCATGCCTTTAATTCCAGCACTTTGGGAGGCCAAGGTAGGAGGACTGCTTGAGTCCAGGTGTTTGAGACCCGCCTGGGAAACATAGCAAGACCTCATCTCTACAAAAAAGTTTTAAAAATTAGCTAGGCTTGGTCCCAGCTACTCAGGAGGCTGAGGCGGGAGGATCACTTGAACCCAGGAGGTCGACGCTATGGTGAGCCAGGATTGTGCCACTGCACTCCAGCTTGGGCGACAGAAGGAGACCCTGACTCAAAAAAGAAAAAAACAAAACCAATGAACTTGATCTGGGCAGTGGCCCATGTGTGTGTAAGAAATTTATTCTTTTGTGTTTTTGTTTTTATTTTTTTTGAGATGGAGTCTCACTCTGTCGCCCAGACTGGAGTGCAGTGGCCGTTCCCGGCCACCGCAGCCTCGACCTGCTGGGCTCCGGCGATCCTTCTGCCTCAGCCTTCCGAGTAGCTGGAATTATAGGCGTGCGCTACCACACCCAGCTGATTTTTGATTTATTGTAGAGATGAGGTCTCGCCAAGTTGCCCAGGCGGGTCTTGAACCCACAGGCTCAGGCAATCCACTCACCTCAGCCTCCCAAAGGCGTGGGATTACGGGCTGAGCCACTGAGCCCGGTTGGAAATTTATTCTTAAGATCTGTGTATGTCATGCCTCAGTAAAAAAGAAAAAGCTAGGTTAAGTATATCTTACCACAATTAAAACCAAAACCAAAACCAAAACCAAAAAGCCCTCAGATCAAAACCAAAAATGGTCCCTCTATCCAGGCCCTGGGAACTCGGCAGAAAGCAAGGCAGAGGCTTTGTCTCCTGAGAATTCCTAGGACAGTAAATACAGTCATTAGGAAGGTAGTCTGGAGCATATAGATGTTAACAGAGCCAGGTTCAAATCCCAGCTCTGCCACATATTACCCAGTTTTGTGACTTTAGGGACACACAACAGCTTTAACTGTGTGTCCTCATCTCTAAAATAGACACTACAATAGTAATCCCTGCCTCACAGGGTTGCTGGGAAGGAACGAGCAGATGCTACTGTCATTCTAATTTTACAGAGAAGGAATCTGATGCACAGGGAGGTTAAGTTCAAGGTCACACATGGCCTAGTGACTGTGGTGGTGTACAAATACAAACATATCCACTCTGGAACCACAGGATCAGAAGGGAAAGTGACAGATGGGACTGGTTTTTCCCTTTCCTATTTTGTTTTCACCCCCACACTCCTACTAAACATTTGAAATGATTTGGCCTCAAACACTGCACTAAGAATTATTCTGATAGCACAATAGTTATCCATAGGATCTATTTGTTAATTTGGGTGCTGGTCTCCTGTGTGTTCAATTTGTAAAATTTTAGCTGAGCAATATGTATACTATTACATATGTATGTGTACCATACACACAGAACCATCCCGACAAGCAAGCTATTAAACGCATTTTGAACAACTGAATGCTGAGGAAACTGAATACGGACTGAATATTAGAGACAAATAACTGGAAGAGATGGCAAGAAATGACTGTCAATTTTGTTTGGCATAAAAATGTTGTTTTGGTTAGATAGCAATTCTCAACTGGGAGTTTTTTCCACAGCTCACCGCAGCCTCGACCTTCTGTGCTCAAGCAATACTCCCGCCTCAGCCTCCCAAGTAGCTGGGACTATAGGAGTACACCACCATGCTTAATTTTTAAAATAGAGACAAGGTCTTGCTATGTTGTCAGGCTGGTCTTGAACTGCTGGGCTCAAGTAATCCTCCCACCTTGGCCTCCCAAAGTACTGGGATCATAGGTGTGAGCTACCATGCTTGGCCCTGGAAACATTTTTAGTTGT
The DNA here is from genome assembly GCA_027257055.1 of Cephalopachus bancanus. NCBI lineage: Eukaryota > Metazoa > Chordata > Mammalia > Primates > Tarsiidae > Cephalopachus > Cephalopachus bancanus. The sequence goes on along the minus strand of JAPVLO010001810.1, from coordinate 5,203 downwards.
CATGGTGGAGGGGGAGTGCTACTGGCTTCTAGTGGGTAGAAGCCAGGGCGGCTGTGAAATATCCTAAAGTGCACAGGACCACCCTCACCTCAACCAATGACAAAAAATATGCAACCCTAAATGTTCACAGTGCTGAGGTTGAGAAATTCTATTATACAGGAACATATCCTCACTTTGCAGAGGCACACTGAAATAGTAGGGAGTTAAGTGTTGTGATGTCTGTAACATACTTAATCACAAAGAAGAAAAAACTACATGAATCTGAAAAGAAAATGTGGCAAAACATTAACAATTATTAAATCTAGGTGAAGAGTGGTATTTGAGTATTCATAATATTCTTTATACTTGTCTCATGTTGAAAAATTTTAAAATAAAAGGGAAAAAAAAGAATGAGTCATTCTAGACACCTAGGCTGCCTGGTGGGAAGTGAGAGAGGGAGGTTTGGAGAAAAGGCACATCTTATGATTAGGCATGCAACACCTGAAGGCCAAGGGCCTGTGGGCTGAGAGGCAGCCCAGGTGCCTGTCCTCTTTCCCTTCCCCCCACAGCTGGTCACCTGCAGGGTGTGCTCGATGGCATTAGGGAAGTTCTTCAGGGTACAGATGGGAATAGACTTCTCAGGTGGGTCCTGGCTGGAGCTGTACGACTCTGTCAGGAAGGGGATCACCACCTGCACATTGCCCTTGGTGCCCAGTGTGCCTGACTCTAGCAGCGGCTTCCGGTAGTACACGCAGCGGCGGTCCATGTACATGCCTATGGGGAGGTGGGGGGAGGCGGACAGTGTGAGAGCCAGGAGAGGAATGTCAGGAGAGGACAGGAAGATAGGCCACCCCCTCGATACACACACACACCAAAACACACATAAGTTTGCCCTTGACCTCCTCACCCGCCTCCAAACTCACGAGCATCCACGTTGTCCAGGGCATTGGCCACGCCATCCAGATTTTGAAAGAAATCGTCATCATAGATGCGCTCTGTGTCAGGACCCACACGGTTCTGGTGGCTTGTCACCCGGATGTGCGGATTCATCTGGCGCACAGCTGCAGTGGCCGTATCAGACTTTAACTTCTAGAGGGGTGAAGGAGTACAGTTCCAGAGTGAGGTGGGCAACAGATCTCAGTTATTTGCACATTCAACCAACAAACATCTATAGAGAGTTGTCCTCCTGAGGACTGATTCACTTAAGCTGGGGAAGAACCAGGCTCTGAATTCAGGAGGCTCCCTGGTTTAGCAGGAGAGACAGTCTGTGACAATGCCACATGGCTGGAGCTGCAACAGTATAACAGGGGCCCAGTGGAAAGGGAAGCTGAGGTCAGACACCTGTTCTGTTGTCTACCCAACATCTAGTGTTCTTTTAGGTAACAGCACCCAGGCTGGCATAGATTTCCCCAAACAAAACCAGGATGCTAGCACACAGACAAGCAGGATCCTTTCAAAACCCAAGTCAGTTCACATCACTCGTCTGCTCAGAACCCTCCCCTGGATCCCACCTCCACACTGGGTAAAATGAGTTGGCTCCCATGACCTGTTCCACCTCAGGATTTTTGCATGAGCTCTTCTCTCCAAGGGCACTATTCCCCAGCAGAGGGCGCTCTAGTCGTCTCTCACATCAAGTCTTAGCATAAAGGAACCCTTCCTTAACCATTGTAATTAAAACTGCAAACCCCAGGAAAAAAACAAACTGCAAACAATCTCCCTGACACTCCAACTTCCCTTGTCTAGATTTTTGTCGTTTCCTTTGCAGAGTACTCATCATCAATGTTAACTATACATCTCACTACTGTATCATATATCTGTTTATTGTTTGTTCTCTCGCACTAGAATGTTTTTATTCCTTGGTGAATCCCCAGGACCTAGACCTAGAAAAATGCCTACCTCACGCCTGTAATCCCAGTAATTTGGGAAGCAGAGGCAAGAGGATTGCCTGAGCCCAGGGATTTGAGATCAGACTGGGCAACGTGGCAAGACATCGTCTCTAAAATAAATAAAAAAATTAGCCAGGAGAGCCAGACTCGGTGGCTCAGCCTGTAATCCCGCGCCTTGGGAGGCTGAGGTGAGTGGATTGCCTGAGCCCGCAGATTCGAGACCCGCCTGGACAACTTGGTGAGACCTCATCTCTACAGTAAATCAAAAAAATTAGCCGGGCGTGGTAACATGCACCTGTAGTTCCAGCTACTTGGAAGGCTGAGGCAGAAGGATCACCGGAGCCCAGCAGGTCGAGGCTGTGGCGGCCGGGAGTGGCCACTGCACTCCAGTCTGGGTGATAGAGTGAGAATCCAGCTCAAAAAATAAAAAAAAAAAACCCCGGGCTCGGTGGCTCAGCCTGTAATCCAGTGCCTTTGGGAGGCCGAGGTGAGTGGACTGCTTGAGCCCGCGGGTTCGAGACCCGCCTGGGCAACTTGGCAAGACCTCATCTCTACAATAAATCAAAAACTAGCTAGGTGTGGTAGTGCGTGCCTGTAGTTCCAGCTACTTGGAAGGCTGAGGCGGAAGGATCGCCAGAGCCCAGCAGGTCAAGGCTGTGGTGGCCGGGAGCGGCCACTGCACTCCAGTCTGGGCGACAGAGTGAGACTCCAACTCAAAAAAAAAATTAGCCAGGTGTAGTGGTACACACATAGAAAGCTACATAGAAGGCTGAGGCAGAAAGATCACCTAAGTCTAGCAGGTCAAAGTGCAGTGGTCGTGAGCATGCCACTGCACTCCAGCCTGGGTAACAAAGTGATGAAGATTCTGACTCAAAAAACAAAAATAAAATATTATTTGGTGAATAAATGAATGAACAGGGTAATAAATCCTGGGCAAGCAAGCAAAACTGTCAAGTTTCCTACAGAAGGCTTCACAGAGGGATCCCTGTATAATCAACCCAGTTTCCATCTGTGCAGAGAAGAGTGAGCCTATCAGACTTAAACTGCAATTCTTGGAAAGGCCTGCTTCCAAGGGTGGCTGGTTCTTGGCTGCAGTCTGGGAACTTGGATTTCAGGAAGGTTTCCACCATTCCCTACCTGGTAACAGTGGTTCATTGTGCCTAAACTTCATGCCAATAATGTGGTTTATGCTGAACACCTTCTTTTCTTCTGGGAGTCTGGAATTTAGGTATGTGCCAGGTAGAGGGTACCTACCTACGTGACCAGCTCCAAGTAAAAGCCCTGGGTGCTGAATCTGTTAACAAGCTTCCCTGGTTGGCAACACTTCACATGTTGTTACAACTTGTTAACTGTTATTACTGTAATAACTGTTGCTATAGGGAAATGAAGCACAACCTGTGCAACTCTACTGGGAGAAGACTCTTAGAAACTTGTACCTCGTTTCCCCCAGGCCTCAGCCCATGAGTCTCTTCCCTTTGCTGATTTTGTTCTGATTCTCTCCCTGTAATAAATCATAGCCACGACTACAACTATATGCTGAATCCTGTGAATCCTTCTAGTGAATTACCAAACTTGAGAACAGTTTTGGAGACCCTAACACACTGTCCATATCAGCACTGATAAGAGATCAAGGAAAAAGAAAAAAGATAATGGCAGATTCAATGGAAGGGTACTCAATAAGCGTCTGTTGAATGAATGACAGAAAAACTGAGGGAAAGAAGGGCTAAAGAAGGTCTTCTGGCAGAGGCAGAAAGATCTTCGCCAGAAAAAATAGGAGAAAGAAAAGAAGAAAAGTTAGCTGGGCGTGGTAGCGCGCGCCTGTAGTTCCAGCTACTCGGAAGGCTGAGGCGGAAGGATCGCTGGAGCCCAGCAGGTCAAGGCTGCGGTGGCCAGGAGCGGCCACTGCACTCCAGTCTGGGGGACAGAGTGAGACTCCAACTCAAAAAAAAAAGAAGAAGAAAAGTGAGATGATAAAGCCCTACTCTCTACCCCCACCTCACTCACTGTGACATCCCAGGGCCGGAACAAAAACTGTCGGTTCAGATTTGACTTCTCAATGGTGTCCATGTCTGTGACGATGATCTCTCCGCCCTCTCTACAGCCCAGCCCAATCATGGCAAAGTTCTTGAGCAGCTCACAGCCAATGGCCCCTGCACCCACCTAAGAGTAAGTCAAGAACAGAGACAGAGAATGGTCAGGATGACTCAGGTTAGTGCAAAGTTGCCCATCACCCCTCGCTCTTCCTGGAGTGAGCAGGAGAGAACAAAGTCTAATGCCACACTCTCAGGTACCAGAGCTGTAAGAAATGACCCAGTCATTTAAAGGAGGCATCAGAGGGACACACCAGGCTTTCCTTCAAGATAACGAAAAGGGCAAAGGAGATATGAGTATAAGAACCATGCCTGAGTCCGGGGGCTGAAGACCAGCCTGAGCTGGGCTCGGTGGCTCAGCCTGTAATCCCGCGCCTTGGGAGGCTGAGGTGAGTGGATTGTCTGAGCCCGCGAGTTCAAGACCCGCCTGGGCAACTTGGCGAGACCTCATCTCTACAACAAATCAAAAACGAGCCAGGCATGGTAGCATGCGCCTGTAGTTCCAGCTACTTGGAAGGCTGAGGCGGAAGGATCGCCGGAGCCCAGCAGGTCGAGGCTGCGGTGGCTGGGAGCAGCCACCTCACTCCAGTCTGGATGACAGAGTGAGACACCAACTCAAAAAAAAAAAAAAAAAAGACCAGCCTGGACAACTTGGTGAGACCTTGTCTCTAAAGTAAATCACAAAAATTAGCTGGGTGTGGTGGCATGTGTCTGTAGTTCCAGCTACTTGGAAGGCTGAGACAGAAGGATCACCTAAGCCCAGCAGTTCAGTGGCCATGAGCGTGCCAGTGCACTCCGGCCTGGGTGACAGAGTGAGATTCCAACTAAAAAAAATAAAAACCAAAAGACTCTCACTTGGGATGCAGAGGGAAGCCCCAGAAGAGATGGCCAGAAGTCAGGGGAGGTGACAGTAGCAGGTGTCCAAGGGAATCACTCACCAGGAAGTACTTCTGCTTGCCCAGTTTCTCTTGCAGGTCTGAACCAAATACAGCTACCTGCCCATCATAACGGTTCTGACGCTGAGGAATATGAAAGGAGGAGGGTCAGAGAGAGGCCTTCTCAGCAATACCCCCAGTGCTGCCCTCCCCACTGACCCCACTCACATACCGGGAGGCACTTGTCCTCTGTGAGGACCTCTTTGTCCTCAGGGAGACACTCAAGAGCATCGAAATATAGCCACTGCATGATGGGCATAAACTTCCCGGAGCAGGCCTGGGGAGGGGCAGAGAGAGAGAGAGAGAGGAGGGA
>JAPVLO010001809.1:0-53791 GCA_027257055.1 Cephalopachus bancanus | reverse complement strand
ATGGTAAATCAGAGAATACAGAGATACACTTTTGATGAGAGAAAATTACTTCCCTTAATTGGAAGACTGATTTTTTTATTTTAATTGAATGAACTGTGACAGGAACATTTGGAACTGGAACACTTTAGATATAGGCTAGTTGTGTGTCTAAACCCTTCTTTAACAAATTTACAATCTAGAAAGAAAGAAGGCAATCAGATACTGCAACTTGTAAGTGTTGCTGGGGTAGGTTTCTAGAGAAAAAAGTGCTGGCCTATGAAAATCTCATGAGAGTCTACTGATTTAAACCTGTTCAAGAAGTAAGCAAAAGACTGATGAAAAAATGTGCATTTCCAAGTACCTTGTTTATTTAAGAGTGCTAAGTTGGTTTTCTGCCACTCTCTTTTTGAGACTCCTTTGTAAGCTGCGATGCTTTGTGACTGTCGCGAGCCGAAGAAAGACGACACCGACACCGTTCTTCTGCAGACAAGTTTACTCCAGGTCTTAATGTGCTCTTTACAAAGACAAAATGGCTCTCTCCTCTGGCGCAGTTGTTTGCCTATATATGCTGCCTGGCAGCCAATGTACTGCGGCTACGTGGTTGTTTCTGATAGGTTATTCTACCAGCCAGCGGCCATGTTGTTTATTGCAAAATACATGTTTTTTATAACATGATGAAAGCTTCCCACATCTCCCCCTTTTTGTTTATATGACAGGAGAGGCTAGAGCCCACAGCCCCCATTTTTTCCTTGGGCTATGTACCCCAGTCCCTGGATCGCCGAAGTACAACCCAGCAACTGTGCACCAGCCCGATGCCTTTTGCAGGGGACGGGTGGTTGCGACATCAACCCGTATGCAGCTGGGGATAACCTCCATGGAGTTTACCCATCGGGGCTCCAAGTGCAGTCAACGGCTGGCATCCTGTCACTGTTGATTCTTCACGGCTGCAAGCCAGACATGGGGAGAGTGCCCTTCCTCCAAGGCCAAAATTGCCTGCGCGAGCAGGGCCATATCAGTGTTTCGCCTACGGCGTAAAGTGCACAAACAATATAGGCAAACAACTGCCAATCCAATGAGGAGAACGCCAAAACATCCCATGCCCGCCCACTCCTTCAAATGATGGGCGGCTCGCGCAATCCAGGACGCTAGAGTTTGTGCCACGACAGGATCCATTCTGGTAGAAATCACTGTAATAATCTCGCGCCGCAGCGTTTCCGTCAGATTGTCAAATTCTTGAGTCCAATTACCTACAAGATACTTAGAAAGCTCTTAAGACAAATTAGCAGCAGCTGTATAGTTGTGATATGGGATGCTAGTAATACATAGGGCTGGTGTATGAACCTCACACCCCAAGCGCGCTATTTGTATCATGATGTCTATTTGCTCCTGGAGTAAATCCATACGTTGATTCAAGATCATGATACCGCCCCGCAAGTGATTATTCACATTAGATTGTGTACTTAATGTGACCGCAGTAGAATGTGCCAACGTATTTAAGGTGGTTGCTGTCTGAACAGTGGTCGCAAGGGACATAGCGGTTGTGGTAGCGGCCGCGGTGTCGATAGCTATCGCTGCGATAACAGCAGCCGTGATGCCGAAATCCTGGCAGGGTCTGTACAAAGTCGTTACCTCTAGTGCCGCCTAATAGCCACAAATCGAAAGGGTTAGATGGGGCACTCATAATGGGGTTCTGGTATATAAAATTGAACCCAGGCCATGACATATTAGGGGCTGTAGCAATGTATGGGGAAAAGGTAAAATAGGGCCACTTGACCCATCCTGCTTTTCTAACCTGGCATCCGGTCCAAGGATGTAAGTCCACGGAGCGAGCACTGCGGCAAAACGGTGCCCACCAAGGCTGAGGGGGATTAGGTTTACTAGTATTAAGTTGTAAAGTTGGCCAACGTCCTGATATAATGGACCCATTACTGCTTGCCAAGGTGCCGTAGATACGCGGCATGTCCAACCAAGCAGCTGTCTGATTATATAAGGTTAAACAAGTATGATTGTTATTAATATCAGAAAGGTTCAGGGAAATAGTAAAACACAACGCCCCAGTAAGGGTTAAATTGCGGTCTCCAAAAGGTGTCTCGTCTTGCACATAAGGCAAGGTAGGCAAATTCAGTGATTGATTGGTAATGAAAAACCTCGGAAAAGTGTGGGCTGAATGTGTAACTGGCATCGGTAGCGGGAAGGCCGTAAGAATGCCCCATCTCTGCTCCACTTGCCCTTCATTCATGGTCACAGTCATCCATATGACGATTTTCAGAGTCCACGTTGCCATCATCCTCGGTCTGCTCGTAGGGAACTTCCGGAGACTTGGAGGGTGGCACCGGACGAACAAGTCTCTCCGGTACCCACACCGGATCTTGACCGTTCTGTGGAAAGACACAAACAGATCCTCTCGCCCAAGTCAATACCAGATCTGGACCCTTCCATTGACCCGCCAGTATATCTTTCCATTTCACATAGCCCCGTTCACTAGGACCTGTCTGCATATGACAGTCAGCGGCCGACTTGCCATTCACATCCAGGCGAAAAAAGTTTAAAGTGAGTAAAGCTAAGGAAAGTCTCTGTTTAGGCTTGTTGGCAAGGCCAGCAGCCCCCCTTTTTGTTTACACAAAAGCTCCTTGAGCGTGCGGTGAGCTCTTTCGACTAGCCCCTGATCTTGCGGGTTGTAAGGTAAACCATGAGTAAGGTGAATGCCCATTTGGGAGCAAAATCGTTCGAAAGACTGGGAGGTATATGCAGGGCCATTGTCTGTTTTGAGGTTGGCAGGGACCCCCCACGCAGCCCAGGCTTCAAGGCAGTGGGCGACTACATGAGAGGCCTTTTCTCCCGCCAATGCAGAAGCGAACATCACTCCCGAACAGGTGTCTATTGAGACATGGACACACTTAAGGGTCCCAAAGTCCGCCACGTGAGTGACGTCCATTTGCCACAGCCGGAGGGGGAGTAGACCTCGAGGGTTAATACCCAGAGATGGCTTAGGCTGGAAAGTCACACAAGATGGACAGGAGGTGACTATATGTCTTGCCATGTGCCTTGGGATGGAAAAACGCAGTTGCAAAGTTTTTGCGTTAACATGGAATTTGGAATGAAATTCTTGAGCACGTTGGACTGGGGAAAGGGTAAAAATGTTCACAGGGCGCGTGGCCATATCAGCTAATTCATTACCTTTGCTTAACGGTCCAGGGAGACCGGTATGTGCACGGATGTGTTGGATAAAAAAGGGGGCTTTGCGTTGCCAAATGAGAGCCTGGATTTCCTTTGCAACAGCGCAAATAGGGCTGTTGGGGGATACGTGACCAGCCAGTTCGAGCGCAGCCACTAGATTAACCACATATTGGGAATCTGACAGCAGATTAAAAGCTTGAGGAAAAGACTTGAACACAACAAGTACAACGTTCAATTCTGCTTGCTGTGGGGTGGAACAGTGAAATTGCAACACGACCGGGGTTTGGTCTTGAACCACGTATGCCCCCACTCCATTTTTAGAACCATCAGTAAAAATTGTGATGGCGTTTGCGACGGGTGACGCAAGACAAACACGTGGGAAAATTATTGGATGCTGTTTAGCAAAGGTCAATAGTGGATGCTGAGGAAAACGGTTGTCTATGGTTCCAGAGAATACACAAGCAAGAATGGCCCACGAATCGTTTGAGGCCATTAGGATGCGTACTTGATGCAGGGTGTAAGGAACGACTAGGATATGTGGCTGACACCCAAAATGTGTTAAGCAAGCTTGCAATCCCTTTAGGGCGAGCTCAGCAACTGCAGTGGGGTAATGCTCAACAGTTTTTGTTACTGTAGCCCGCGGATGTATCCAAAGCAGTGGGCCATCTTGCCACAAAACCCCTGATGGTTGTGAAGTAGTAGGGAGTATACATAATGTAATTGATTTATCAGGGGACACTTGCCGTAGCGAGGCCACACTAATGGCTTCTTCAACTAATTTCAAAGCAGCTCTAGCTGCATCGGTAAGGGTACGAGGGGAGTCCAAATGTGGGTCCCCCACTAGCATTTCATAGAGTGGGCGTAACTCATGAGTAGTAAGCTTTAAATAGGGTCGTATCCAATTAATGTCACCCAACAGTTTTTGGAAGTCATTGAGGGTTTGTAATGTGTCAGTTCTGATAGTAAGTTTTTGAGGTACAACCACAGTGGCCGATATACGGGAGCCCAAAAACGTAGCGACATCCGTGCGCTGTAATTTCTCTGGTGACACGTACAGCCCATGGGCTTCAAGGGCATTACAAGTCTGCGTGAGTGCCTTATCCAATTCTTCAGTGTCTTTAGATGCAAGCAATATATCATCCATATAATGGATGCATCTTAATTTCGGGAATTGATTTCGAATAGGATGTAAAATGGTGTCTATATACACCTGACAGAGTGTGGGGCTGTTAGCCATACCTTGCGGTAGAACGACCCACTCATATCTTTCGTCAGGCTGTTCGTGATTGGTAGAAGGGATAGTAAAGGCAAAACGTGCACGTCATCGGGGTGTAATGGAATAGAAAAAAAGCAATCCCTAATATCCAAATAAATTATTCTCCAAGTGCTGGGTAACGCAGACAACAATGGAAGGCCCCGCTGTACTGGACCCATGAGTTGCATTTGCGCATTAACAGCTCGGAGATCATGCAGAAGTCTCCATTTCCCTGATTTTTTCCTGATTACAAAAATAGGTGTATTCCACGGGGACGTGGAGGGTCGAATATGGCCAGCCTTTAGTTGTTCTGCCACGAGCTGCCAAGCAGTGGCTAACTTCTCCAAGGACAAGGGCCACTGGGCTACCCATACCAGATCCTCGGATTTCCAAGTAATGGGTATGAGACTCCCAGTGACCACTACGAAAAACCCAAGCCCTGTCTATTAAGGTTCGGGGTCATGGATACTGGGGAGCGTCGACCCTGTAGGGTTTTTCCCAGCCCTACCTTGGGGTGATGGCCCTGACGTAACATCATCTGTTGCGCTGTATGGGAATATTGGTTATTAGTTAGAGAGAAGCCCATACCTATCAGCAGGTCTCGTCCCCACAACGTGACAGGTAGCTGTAGCACAAAAGGTAGGACCATCCCTGAATGACCTTCTTGGTCTGCCCAATGTAAATCCCTAGCACTGATGTCTGGTGTTTTAGCATACCCCAGTCCTTGAAGAGCCTGGGTAGCCTTTTGAATAGGCCACGCAGGTGACCAGTCTAATTTGGATATTACACTCCTATCTGCCCCTGTATCTAAAAGACCTGTAATATTTTTCCCTTCTACCTTTATGGTAAGAAGCGGTCTTTGCCCCATGTCAAACGCGGCAAAGGCAACCGGGTCGCCTGAAGAACCGAATCCTCGTTTCCCTCTTTCCTGATCTCCGGAGGGGAAGGACCCGTGTAAACTGGGCAGCAACAACACTTGGGCTATTTTATCCCCGGGTGAAATGGGAACAATACCGTTGGGGGCAGACACCATAATTTTGACCTGGCCCATGAAATCAGGGTCTATGACCCCAGGATGGACTATGAGCCCTTTTAAGGCTGCGGAGGATCGGCCTAACAAAAGGCCTACTGTATTAGGGGGGAGTGGTCCCAAAAGGTCTGAGTCGATTAACTGGGCCCCCATAGAGGAGGTCAATACCAGTCGGGTGGTGGAACGGACGTCAAGTCCGGCTGAACCTGGAGTGGCTCTCCTGGTTGGTTGGGGGGTCGAAATGAGGCTTGTTGGAGCTGGGGTGGAACCTCCATTGCTCCATACACCTGCTGCCTCGGTTGGACCCCATACTTTTGAGGGCCCTGGAGCCAAGGGCCCTTCCTCCCGTTTTTTGATGGGGAAGTTGGATACTGTCCTCCCTGTGGATAAAGTAATCTGCCCTGTATGTCCTTCACCGAGCGACACTCACTTGCGAGGTGGTTTCCCTTTTGGCACCTTGGACACAGCCCTATTGGCCGTGGCTGCGTTTTCATCCTTTGGGGGCAGTCACTTTTTATGTGTCCTGTCTTCCCACACTGGAAACAGTTACCTCTTACATTGTGCTTGCCCTCTCTGGTTTGCTTTGTTAGTTGCAGCACTGCGGCCGCTAATCCTGTATTAGACAGGGGTCCCCCAATGTCCCTGCACACCTTCATCCAGACCTCCAATCCTTTGTTCTTGTATGGAGTGATAGCCCCCCGACATTCTTTGGTGCACTGCTCAAAGATGAGCTGTTTCACCAAAGGCATAGCATCATCGGGGTCTCCGAAAATGCGGCCCGCGGCTTGCATCATACGGGCAACAAAATCAGAGAAAGGTTCCGTGGAACCTTGAGTAATTTTGGTCAGGTTTCCTGTCACTTCTCCCCTGTTAGGGAGGGATTTCCATGCCCTCATAGCTATTTTATTAATCTGATCATAAACGGGGGGTGGATATCCTGTCTGTTGACCATTGAAACGGCCTTGTCCCAACAGCATGTCCGCATCCCAGGCAGGTTGGCCAGCAGCAGCATTTCTAGCGGCCTGCTCATTAGCTAATTCAATATAGTAAGCCTTCCAGTCTAAGTATTGCCCAGGGTTCATGCATGCCTTTACTAGTCGCTGCCAATCCGAAGGGGTCATGGCTGTCCTATCCAGGGACTCCAAAATGGCTAATGAGAAAGCAGCTCCAAGGCCGTACGTGCGTACAGCTTCGGCGAGATTTTTTACCGTTTTAAAGTCCAAGGGCTCATGATACCTCTGCCCCTGCCCATTCACAAAGACCGGGAAGGTTTGGGATATGCCAGAATCACGGACTGCTAACCAGACTGCGTCATTAAATGTCGTTCCACCGCTGCCACCAGGCGGCGCTGAAGGGGCATATGGAGGAAGGGCCCCAAGACCCGGAGGGGGTTGGCCTTTACTCTCCGCAAGATGGCAGCCGCAATCACCCAAGGTCAATTTTTCTGCCTGCGTCATTATCTGTTCCAGTTCCTCCTCTGACTCAGAGTCAGGAGCCTGTGAGGCGGAACAGTCGGAGCGTTCCTCTTTTATCGAATCCAAAGCCGCCTGTCCCTGCTCCACGGTTTGATTGCATTTCTGATCCTCCAGACAGGCCCGGACCAGCCTCCAGAGAGGCTGTACTCCTCCAACCAAATCCCCTCTCTCTCTCGGGCACGATCAACGTCCCGTCCAACTTTGTCCCAGCTACCTATGGTGAGATTGCCAGACACGGCAAACCACGGTGAAATCTCATCTATCTGCTGAATAAAGTCTGTCAAGGTCTTGTCCCTTAGTTTCAAACCTTTCATTTTCAAGAGGGACTTTAAAGCTTGAAAAAGTGGGTGAGAGGAAGTAGTGCCCATGGCAGAGAAATTCCTATGCCAGAAACTGTAACAAATCGCCTCGCTACCGAGGACCTTAAAACAAATCGCCTCCTTACTGAGGACCTTTTTAATCGCCTCTTTACCGAGGACCTGTGCAAATCGCCTCTTTACCGAGGACCTTTTTAATCGCCTCTTTACCGAGGACCTTTTTAATCACCTCTTTACCGAGGACCTTGTGACTTCACTTACCGGTCGACCGCCCTGGTTGTCGCAGTTCTGAACACCGTACGGCACAAAAGGAGAAAAGGTTCCCCGTACGGGCCACCAGTTGTCGCGAGCCGAAGAAAGACGACACCGACACCGTTCTTCTGCAGACAAGTTTACTCCAGGTCTTAATGTGCTCTTTACAAAGACAAAATGGCTCTCTCCTCTGGCTCAGTTGTTTGCCTATATATGCTGCCTGGCAGCCAACGTACTGCGGCTACGTGGTTGTTTCTGATAGGTTATTCTACCAGCCAGCGGCCATGTTGTTTATTGCATAATACATGTTTTTTATAACATGATGAAAGCTTCCCACAGTGACAACTCTGCCACTTGCTCCTCCTCAATTCTCCTCCTTCACCTAATTTCTGATGTAGGTGACCATAAACTTCTACCCCCATCTTCTTTCCTTCTCATTCCCATTCTTTACTTGGCAACTTCATCCATTTTACCAGGTTTACGTAGTTATCACTTCTATATGTGTTCAGGCTTAATTTCTCTGATTAACTCCAGGACGGAATCTACTGTGGATTGTTACTATTTGGATATCTTGCAGGTACCTCAAGCTTAACAAGCACAGAACTATTCTAGGCAGCAATTTTCTAAAGCCTGCTCCCCTCCTAATCATAAATCTCCCCTTAACACTTAGGCTTGAAGTCTTGGAATTATCTTTATTTTTCAAGGATCATCTCTTATAATACTGTTTTTGTATACATTCAGATCTCCTCTCTCAAGTTGCCAGAGGTGCCTCTATACTATTTATTGGCAATATACATTTTCTACTTCAAAAAGTTTAGGTCATTTGCCAAAGAATAAACATCTAAACTCTTCAGTCTTGTACTCTTAGGTCTCAGGATTGGAATCAATTCTTCTGTTTCTTACTCATCCAGGCCGAACCTCCAACACTTCTGCACATTTTACTGAAATCTCCATCAGCCTATGTGATTGTAAGGCTCAAAGTTCTATAATCTCATTGTAAAGTACAAAATGTGGAGGTTTAAAAGAAGGCAGTCTTTTACCTCTTGTGAAAGTCAGAGGGAGCACCCTTCTGAGAACAACTACGGGCTCAAGGGATTCCCAAACCACCTTCAGTCTTGATAATTCGCTGGAAAGTTCACAAACTCATTGAGAAGTGCCATATTCATGGTTATGGTTTATTCTGAGGACAGAATACTGAGTAAAATCACCCAAAGAAAGTGATGCATAGGGAAGGATCTAGGAAAGTCTGCAATGTGTGACTTTCTATTGTTCCTTGCCCCTGAAATGAAAACAGCACTCCTTGACATCAGTGTGTGACTTTGCTTGTGTAGTGTTGCCAACCATGGAAACTCAGCTGAACCTTGGTGTCCAGGGTCTTTACTCGGGCTCCACTATGGTGGCATGTCCAAGAAATCACTGCCAAATTCAATATCATGAGTGTTTTCCCCTGTGTTTTCTTCTAGGAGTTTTGTAGGTTTCGGTTTTACATTTAGTTTTTGTTTTGTTTTGTTTTGTTTTTGAGTTGGAGTCTCACTCTGTTACCCAGGCTGGAGTGCAGTGGCATGCTCATGGCCACCCCAGCATCAACGTGCTAGGCTTCAGCGATTCTTCCACTCAGCCTTCCAAGTAGCCAGAACTACTGGCATGCTCTACCAAGTTGGTTAATTTTTTTATTTTTATTGTAGAGACAAGGTCTCACCATGTTGCCCAGGTTGGTTGTGAACCTGTGGGCTCAGGCAATCCTTTCTCCTGGGCCTGCCAAAGTGCTGGGATTACAGGCTTGAGCTACTGCGCCCAGCCTTACGTTTAGGTTTTTAATTCATCTTGAGTTAAATCTTGTATATGGTATAAGATAAGGATCTACCTTTACTCATTTACACATGGGTATTCAATCTTTTCAACACTGTTTTTAAAAACCATATTGCTCTTTCCTTATTAAGTGATAGTGGCATCCTTATCTAACCCCATTTGACCATACATTTGAATGTTTATTTTCAGATTCTCTATTCTCTTCCATTGGTTTATTATCTGTCTTTATGCCAGAACCACAGTTTTTTACTACTGTGGTCTAATAACATGTTTTGAATTTAGGGAGTGTGAGTCCTAGTTCTTTTTCAATATTATTTTGGCTATTCTGGGTCCTTGAGATTCCATATGATTTTAAGACTGGATTTTTCTATTGCGGCAAAAAACAATGCCATTAGTATATTTATATACTAATTCAGTGGATCTGTGGATTAATTTGAGCACTGACATATTAACAGTATTAAGTCTTCCAATCTATGAACACAGAAGTCTAAATCATACTTGTTGAGAGACAGCGCTTTTAAGCCATGTTTTGTTTTTCTTTTTTTCTTTCTTTTTTTTTTTTTTGAGTTGGAGTCTCACTCTGTTGTCCAGACTGAAGTGCAGTGGCCACTCCCGGCCACCGCAGCCTCGACCTGCTGGGCTCCAGCGATCCTTCCGCCTCAGCTTTCCAAGTAGCTGGAACTACATGCGCGCGCTACCATGCCCGGCTAATTTTTAATTTATTGTAGAGATGAGGTCTCACCAAGTTGCTCAGGCAGGTCTCGAACCTGTGGGCTCAGGCAATCCACTCACCTCAGCCTCCCAAAGATGTGGGATTACAGGCTGAGCCACCAAGCCTGGCCTGTGTGTTTTTCATTGTTGTTATTTGTTTGTTTCTTTTTGTCTGGCAATTAGCTGAATCATTACTACCACTTTACAACTGACTTCCATTTCTTCAAGGAGTCTGAGATAAAAATCAGAAGAAAATGTGGCTGGAAAACTAAAGATCACAACCAAAGTTCTGCCTATAAAGTTCCTTTTCCTTCCTCTGCTCTCAGTCACACTGCTTCCTCCGGCTCCTTGTGCCAGGCCTGCCTCTGGCCACACTCACTCAGTGTTCTTTCTGCATCTCTAGCTCTGATTATGGCAACCTCTTCTTTAGAATACAGTTTTTATTGATTTTTTATTATGTTTGAGTGTCTGACACTTAGTGTAAGGTAAAATAAATATTTTTTACTAATTAAATCAGTGAAGTGTCTTAAAATTATAAAATAAAATTAAGATCATTATTCAGGAAGTGTTAGAACGTGGTTGACATTTACTGACTCCAGATTTTTTTATTGAATTTTACCATATCACTTTTCTGAACTAGGAAAGGAGACAGTGATGTGAATTCCATGTAAAATTTTTAGTTTACATTATGATAGTTGAAAATTTTTTAATTCTTTATAAAATTTATAGAGGTTTAATAAACTCTAGTGCATTTTTTCCCCCAGTTCATAGGTTTGAAGGAATTCACCAGACTACAAAAACTGTACTTGTGCAATGCTTTTTTGAAAAGGCAAATAAATGGTACAGCAAGAGAAAGAAAAAACAGGCAAATATTAGAAGTCTAAGAGACATTTTGACATCCCAATTCCTCAGGGCCATTTTCTTTGTGCACACAACAACAAACTTAATCTCTGGTTTGAACCTACAACATTTTGGCCAGGAATTTTGGCTTCAGAAGTGTTTATAGAAACCCTCAGTAAGGGGGCTACAGGTCTCTAGTCATGTAAGCAAGTCATTATTTTCTAACTGGTTAGGTCGATTATAAACTGTTAGTAAAGAAGCTAAGTATTCAAGTCTCAAGGTCAGAATTTAAACAAAATTACATAAACCCCACTAATCTTAGCTTAGCCAAGAGTAAAAAATTAGATATCCAAGTGTTTCCAAAAGTAAAGATAGAGGTTTTCCAGTGTAGTTGTAAACCAATTTGATCTACCCACCTATCTTGGAAAGATAAAAAAGTAGGAGGGTCTGTAGGAAAGAATTTAACTTTGCCTGAAGAAAAGTCTGGTTTTTATCCTTGTCTTCTTGGAAGTAATCTCTAACTCTTGGAATGTCATACCTGGTAGAAGTGGCTTCTCTTTCCTGGAGATCTTGAGCCAGCCAGATACCAAATATCAGAAATAGAAAACCAAATATCTCATGTCCTCACTCATATGTGGGAACTAAATGGTCAGAAACATGGAAATAATAGACACTGGGGACACCAAGAAGTGGGGAGGAGAAGGAGAGTTAGATTCAGAAACTACCTATGGGACAAAATGTACACTGTCCGGGGAGCGGGCCACCTGAGATCCCATCTCCACCACTACATAGTATGTCCACGCAATGAGCATTCATGTGTACTCCCTGAATCTAAAGTTTAAACATAAAATAAAATAAAATGTGATTTGAAGTGGAGTTAGAACTTTGAGTCACAGACTAATAGCTAGAACTGCTGCAGGACTGCAAAGTTAGATCCTGGCCTATGAAATGGGAGAGAATATTTGGATATTATATATGCGGGATGCCAACAAAATTTGTACACATTTTAAGTGTGACATTCACTCAAAAGATGGTATTAATCAAATGAATGCTAGTGTCACCATGTGACAGGCAGGACAGTCAAAGAAAATGGCAGAATTGTGGTTGAAAGTCATGCTACCATAATTTAATTCAACTTCAAAAAGCAATACATATCTCATAAAATGTGTATACATTTTTTGGCACCCCGTATATGGAGTTAATATCCAGTATATATATATATATATCTCCTACAATTAAACAAGGAAAAAATTAAATAACCTGATTAAAAAGTAGGGAAAACTACTTTTGTTAGATGGACATTTCTCTAAAGATGATATACAAATGGCCCACAAACATATAAAAGATGCTCAACATCACTAATTATTAGGGAAATGCAAATAAAAACCACTGCAAATAAAATGACAGCCACTATGGAAAACAGATGGCAGTTGCTTAAAAAATTAAAAACAGAGCTACCATATGATACAACAATTCCACTTCTTAGTATATGTGAAGTTTAATTTTATGTGTCATCTATACTGTGTTATGGGGTGCTCAGATATCTAGTTAAACATTATTTCTGGGTATGTCCATGAGGATGTTTCTGGATGAGACTGACATTTGAATAGATAAACTGATAAACCTCATCCAATTCACTGAAGGCCTGAGTGGAATAAACAGCTGACTAAGAAGTAATTCTTTCTCTTTTCTTAATTGTCTTTGAGCTGGCACACTGGTCTTCTATTGCGTTCAGAGTGAAACTTATACCAGGCCTTCAAACTCAGATCCTAGCTGTACCATCATCTCTCACAGGTCTCCAGAACTTCAGATCTTGGACTTTTCAGCCTCCACAATCACATGAGCTAATTCCTTATGGTTATATACACATATATAATTTACATATAAAAAAATATACATATATACAATTCCTTATGGTTTTATATATATATGTATTATATATGTAATAATACTGGAGAACCCAGTTTAATACAGTACATATCCAAAAGAACAAAACACAAGGTCTCAAGGAAATCTTTAAACAATTATGTTCACAGCAGTACTATTCTCAATAGCTAAGAGGTGGAAACAACCCAAATTTCCATCAACAGAAGAATGAAAAAACAAAACTTAGTATATACTGGCAATGGAATATTATTCAGCCATTAAAAGGAAAGAAGTACTGATACATGCCATAACATAAATGAACCTCAAAAATATTATGCTAAGTAAAGAAACCAGACACAAAGGACCACATATTATTTGATTTCATCCACATGTTATTTGATTTCATTTATATGAAACACCCACGCTAGGCAAATTCACAGAAATAAAAAGCAGACTAGTGGTTGCCAGGAGCTGGAGAAGGGGAAACTAGGGAGTAACTGCTCAACAGATAAGGTGTTTCCTTGTGGGGTGATGAAAATATCTTGAAACTAGAGAGAAGCAGTGGTTGCACAACATGGTGAATGTACTAAATGCCACTGAATTATACACTTAAGATGCTTAATGGCTAATTTTATGTTACATTAATTTTATATCAGTATAAAAATTCTGTGACAACATATCAATTACATGCTCCTGTTATATCTAAGTTTACTATTAAATCTTTACGTAAGGTCTTTCCAACTTGAGATTTGGTTCCAGATAATAAATTTAGTCAAATGAACACATTGTTGTAATATGCTGCATTTCAAATTGCATGCATAGGTTTTGAAATGTTTAATAAGCATGTTACCAAAAAAAGCACAGTCAATAAAAAAGTTCCCTATTTAGGATTTAACTGCTTTATTTTTAAAAACCCAAAAAACAGTGCACTAATATTTAACCTAAAATTTAAATATCATTCATTAAAAGTTAGATTACTAAAATCTAAAATCTATTCCAAAATGTTAATGAAATTAAATTACTTTGTCTTATAAATTATCTCCTAAAGAAAACTCTCTGCTGCCACGTTATTCTTGTCCACTTAGTTTGTCAAAACAATAGTCTGTTTTTACAATTATTTTACCTCTAATCATAAACATTCATTGAATATTCTCAATAGCACATCTTATAAGGTTATAACTACCATATTTTCCTCTAGGAAATAAGAAAACAGAGATGGTAATGAATTCACAGTCTGGTCCAAAGAGATTTGAAACTCCCTACTCAAATGTATGTATTTATTTTGTCTTCTCTTGCCAGAAAAGTGTTCAAACTAACTCTCCTTGTCAGCCAAAACCCTACTTTACTAATGATTTGGTAGAGCAATATACTCCCTTCTTTTACAGTTTGTAGAGTGATATACTTCCTTCTGTCAGTGAAATATCCACATAGTCAGAAAGTGCAACGAATTAAAAAATAGATGTGGCAGTTTTGTTAGAATTTAACTTTATCAAAAGGATCCTATAGAAATATTATTTATTGCAAACAGGAAAGATGTAGAAATAGGCTAAAGAAGACTCATTCTTTCTCCTTATATTTCTCCAGCATTCAAATCTTGATCTGCTTGGTCATGTTTTCTCAAAACAGTGACCATGATTTAAATTGATAGAGCCAGAAAAAATAACCAGTGTCCACATAAAAGAGTTAACTCTGAGCATTTTATAAAAGACTTTTAATAATTATAATATTTGTTTCTTACTTTGATAAATACAATTGTTGGTTAACAATCTATCACCGTCGATTGAAATTAGATTACAAAATGCCAGAAAAAATGCTTACACTGGAAAAATTCACCCTGAAGCATTTATTTACATGTAATCTTTGCCATATAAACTCATCACTATTTATCATAATGCAGTATCTCAAAATAAAATATGGCATAAAATTCACTTTTTTGAACTATGTAAATAATAACTTATTAAAACATAATAATTTATAAAATCTAAAAATTTGTCAATATATGCTGAATTTAATGTTAATATATTCAATTTGAGTCAATTAGCTAGACACAAACTATATAGTAGTGACACTTTTTTCTCATCTTTTCCCTAAAGAATCAGAACCATTGTGTATTCTTCTCTTTGTTCACAAATACAAAGGCCAGATGGGGCTAGTCACTATTCCTGTATCTGAAATGCAGTGATTCACATCTAATAAAAAGGCATTTGGAATACAGCATTGATAAAATTGTATGACTGCACAGAGAGACATTCTGCTTGTAGCCATAAAATTGAACTTCTGATTACTACTTCGAATAGTTATTAGAAATATAAGAACCATGTTTTTGCTATTGTGAAAAGTGCACAATAAGCATGCGTGTACAGGTATCTTTTTTGAGGAATGGTTTTAGAGTTCCTTCGGATATATCCCCAGCAGGGGGATTGCTGGGTCATATGGAACGTCAATTTCCAGTTCTTTTAGAAATCGCTACACTGTTTTCCATAGAGGTTGAACTAGTTTGCATTCCACTCAACAGTATAGAAGTGTTCCCTTTTCTCCACATCCTTGTTGTTTTTTTATTTATTAACAATGGCCATTCTTGCTGGGGTTAGGTGGTATCTCACTGTGGTTTTGATTTGCATTTCACTGATGATTAGTGAGGCTGAGCACTTTTTCATGTGTCTGTTGGCTGCCTGTTTGTCTTCTTTTGAGAAATGTCTATTTATGTCTTTTGCCCATTTTTAATGGGCTTTTTTTTCCCTTTGAGCACATTTGAGTTCCTTGTAGGTACTGGATGTTAGGCCTTTGTCAGATATTTTTTCCCATTCTGTGGCTGTCTCCTCCTGAATTGTACCCCACATCCTTTAAATTAAAAAAGAAAACTTTAAAGATTATCAAGAAGAAATTAAAATTATGTTATTGAAGATTTGAAAACCTCATGGAAACTAATAGAATACTAAAATTTGTTTACTAATAAATTCACTGATATGTCTAATAGACTCAAACGAAAGAAATAAATTAAAAACTTTTCTCCAAAGCCAAAAAAAAGAAATATGAGAACCAATAGACACTTTATTATTATTTAACCCTTTTCTCTGAGTTGTATTAAATGACATTTTGAATGTCAAATAAATCTACTGTCTGCAGTCAAACATAATAGCATCAATGGTAAATTTGGCCAAGGAGTCAGATGTGACAATTCTGAGTGAATTAATCTGTATGTGCAAATGACCAGCACTTTTAGTTTTATTATATCATAATTTACCTAAAGTGTATAACTGGTGGCATGTGTGGAGATAAGCACCAGATAAGCAAAATATTCATTAAGATGTTGCCATCAATTAATTCTACAAAAAAGAAACATATGTCTGCTCTGATTATTTTCGGCACCATTCCAAGTTTCTGAGGACTAGGTTCCTTTTGTAAAGCCTATAAAATAGAGTCATGAAAATAAATTAGTTTTACTTTTTACCGTCATCAGCAACCTCTAGTATTGGGGATGTTGTAAGCAGGTGGGTACGTGCTTGCAATTCCATTGTTAGTTCCTGTATATGCTCAGATTTGGAAAACACAAAATATAAGTCAATGTTCCAGTCTCTACCAGGTTGAATAGTCCATTTTAGATGCATCTATCTTTTCTAGTAAGTGCAGTCTTTCAGCTTTCCATTTCCTCTCTCTAATGTTTTTCAAGATGGAATTTTGGCAAATGAGGCTCATGTAAACTCATGACACTAGGTGGATGGAAAGTGTTTCTTAATGCACATTAGTATCTGTGTTGGACTCTACCGGTCAGCTCCTTGGGTCCTTATATCCTTAAATGACATCTGCTAAGGTATAGTGAATTTATTCTTAACTCCGGGTATTTTTTGACACCGCTTCCAAAGCCTGCAGTTGCTGTATCCCCCTGTCTGTTCACTTGGCATAGGCCATGCTCCCAGAAAGCAAGCATATCTCCCTATGCTGATGGTTGCCCCATCATTTCTGCAGATGCTCTGGATTCTTCAAATTCTGTTTTGAGTCATATGTGGTTGCTGGCATTGGGTAGCTTTGCTGCCCCTGGTTACAGGGTGAATTAACTCCCCAATCACTTCCTCTGCAATGTATCCAGATTCTCAGCTAACTTCTATGTTGACTTGTAAAGCACATGTAAAATGCTGTGCTTGAGAAGAAAAGAGGATGCTGGATGGTCTCACATTAGTAATTAAATGCTCCTCTTCCACTCACAAGTCGCTAGGCAGAATTAGTCGCATAGTTCCGCCCTACCCCAAGTGTTACAGGAATTACAATCATACTATGCATCTGAAATTGGAAAGAACCAGAAACATTTGGTGAACAGCACTAACAGCTATCACAGGCACCTTCCTAAAAGGCGATCTCTATCCAGAAACTCAAATCGCAATTTCAAATCAAAGTCCTCATCTCTTTTTGGCTTGTCCCTTAGTGTAGCTAGCATGCCTTGACATTTGGAACTTTAGCTTTGACAGAAGAGTTTAGATACAAGCCTCATCACTTGTCCTTTCTACTTGCATCCCCCTTCCTTTCTCATAATCTACCATGACCAAAAAGAGACAGCTCCTCTTCCAATCTAATTGGAACTACCAAGATTTTTGTTTTCTTCTCTTTGGAATGGGCATTAGTGCTGCCCTGTTTCTTTGAGTCAATAAGGTAAAATGATTGCTAGGGAATATAATGTACTAAGGAGAGAAATATAAAACTTTATTATTTTCAAAATATTATCCTGTCACATCTGAGTTCATAATTCCTGCAATATTTTGCATGCAATATTTGCTACAATTTAGTAGCAAGTCTCACTAATTTAATAATGTACTTTTGGGAAATTTTTTAGTCTATCATTTGCTAAAGACATGTTTCTCACTCCCTATGGGAAGATCTGCCATTTCATATTATGAAAGGAGTTGCATATTATTTCTATCTTTGAGTCTTTCTAAATTGTTAGTGGTACCTTACCTTACAATGCAATCCAAGTTCCAAACAGTCATCTATTAAAGTCTACTGTTTCTTTTAAAAATGCTTTTATTTCATAGATGAAAGATAGATACATTTATAAAGTTACTAATTCAACGGCACATAATGAACTTTTAGGACATACCCCATGACGTTTGTTCGACTATTTTAAATTATTTCTTAATATTACAGCTTATCCTTGTTGAAGCCTATGGGTCCTAAATCGTGTTGCTGCCTCTGGTCTTCAAGTCATTGCTAATGGATAGACTCCCAATCACTACAGCACCTGATGTAGCTAACTTGAAGAGAAACTTTCAGGGAGTTTTCCATAATCTTTACACAATGGTCTTTGCAACTAAACTCTTTTAATGTTGTTAGAGTCTCCCTAAAGAACAAAAATACTAGAAACATAAGAACAGCCTTTGAAGATTTAATGCCACTACTTGGTTCATAATGTATGAGCTCCACTAAAATTGTTTCTTTGTCAAAGCACTAAGATTTTTCTAATGTCTGTAGGGCATATTACCATTGCATATATGTTATAATACCATACTATGTTTAATATGATAATAAATAAGTGCATGCTCTTTTTCATCAATGACTCTTATAACACTTTTCCAAACTTTTTGTTTCCTACATCATACCTGTAATGAACTGA
The DNA here is from genome assembly GCA_027257055.1 of Cephalopachus bancanus. NCBI lineage: Eukaryota > Metazoa > Chordata > Mammalia > Primates > Tarsiidae > Cephalopachus > Cephalopachus bancanus. The sequence goes on along the minus strand of JAPVLO010001809.1, from coordinate 35,478 downwards.
ATGTTTGTGTCTGCAAAAATGTATATGTTAAAATCCTAGTCCTTAGTCTGATGGTATTATGAGGTGAGGCCTTATGGAAGTAATTGTCATGAGAGTAGAGCCCTCATGGATGGCACAATTGCCCTTATAAAAGGAACCCTAAGGAGCTCTAATATTCTCTTTCTGCTATGAGAATACAGCAAGAAGTTGACCATCTGCACCCATAAGAGGGCCTTCTCCAGAACCCAACCATATGGACACTCTCACTTAGACTTCCAGCCTCCAGAACTGTGAGAAATAAATTGTTGTTGTTTATAAGTTACCCTGTCTACAGTACTTTGTCATAAATGTGTGTTCTCACCTGGCTATCTTAGAGATGACCTTGTATTGCTTTTGCCTATGTTTTTCTCAATCAATTGATGGTAATGCTCTTCTCACTGTTTCAGGGAAAGTTATTTAATAATATTTTGTGAAATGAATAGTGTGGCATATTAGTCTCTGAGGCTGTGAGAGTCACACAGTGATGCCCACATTAACCTGGGCAAGACCGGAGAGCTGAATGGCCTCGTTCCTCATGACATGGATAAATCAACATAGTCATACATCCCATGTTGGGAGCCAACATCCATAGCTACACAGCTGAGGCCTATGAAGGCCCACCTAAAAGATTGCCTCTGACACAAGGATCTCAGCAACATCCATAATGCTAGCGTATGAATAGTGACCAGTGTGCATATACGGCAGCAAAACTTACAATATTAGAATATAAACTTCTTAATCAGGTTAGAATACACCCTCTGGAAAGCTTTACAGTAGAATTATTCTGTGTTTCCCTGTCTTTCTAAGTTTCATTTCTTTCCAAGACATTTCTAAGTTTCTGTTTCCTGGTAAACAAGTCATGCAGCTTTTGTTCCCATAAGCAGTTTTTCCTGATAGCTAAGATTAGAAACTAAATTGCTATAATAGTTTTGTTGTCCTGCCTCTAGCCAGGCAGAACGTTCTTGGTTTCACTATATGCCGAAACTCTCAGCCTGCTTTAGCCTGTGGCCATCGTCATGGCAACCGTGCATTTCCTTGTTCAAGAGTGTGACAGCTACTATTTGATTTATTAGAGCAGACCCTCTAGTAGGAAGTTTTAGAATAATATACATATACACTTATAGTTTTACTCACATATTATAGTACACTGAGTGAATCTGTGCCTGCTGCTTTGTCTCCTTCTGCCTGGGACTTGCCCTCTAATGTGCCTGTGTATGGTACTAATGAAACTCATTCACGGGCCTATTGGAGAGTGAAGCCTAGGTACCTTCCTTACTCTTGAATTACAATCTTGCACTATGAATTTCTGCTTGGAGGCATCGACTTCAGTGTCCGGCAAACTTCAATGGTAAAGTAAGCATTGGGTTTCTCATTCACTGCAGTTAACGTTTTCTGTCTCTCACTATTTAGCATTTCACAAGGGACTCTGGAGTACAGTGACTCTGACAGGCTTTGAAGATTTAAAGTTTATAGTGTGTGAGACACTGAAACTAGCATCTCTATTTTCTTCTTCTAACTAATATATGCTCTATCATTTTATCATTTTATAATAGGTATTAGTATACAACATTTATAGCTGGTATAAGTTTTGTGCTTGGGAATTATCTCCCGATATGCTTGTGTATGGCATATAGAGGCCCAGTCACAGGGATATCGAGGGATGAAACCTTGGCATACTTTTCACTTTTATAGGAAACATATATTCACACAGTAAGTTGGAGGATGTTGATACCAGTGTCTTTCTCTTCCTTGTTTCATATGGATTTAGGGTTTGGGGGACACTGTACTCAACGTTCCTATTTTTTCACTCTGTTTATGCTTAAACTGTAATTTTAAGTATAATTAATGTATGCTTGCATGGAAAACATTATGCTTGTTTGAGTAGTAAAATTTAGTTATTATGGTTATTCATTGTACTAATATAAAAATAGCTGTTAATGAAAGTTTTGTGAAATCATCATGCTTCAGGGAGTTTATTATCTATTGTGTGTGGAACATGTGAATCTTGTGATGCAGATTTCTATAGATATTGTGTGTGTCATTGGAATCATGCGCCCCCAGCAGAAATATTTCATACTGCTGGAGGTTAAGAAAAATGGTATAAATTCAGGTGTAGAACTGAGAATAAACGGACTCAGTCCTGATCAGACTGATCCCAGAAGAACTGCCTCCGAGTGGTTTCTTCTCGCCGCCTCCTGACTCTCCAGTGTGGGTCTACCCCTCTCAGGTTGGAGCTGGACTCTGACAATCCTATTCTGTTTCTTAGTTTTCTTTGCTCGATTTGAAGGAGATATTTACTTCATGTCCAGATTACACACAGACCTACAGGGTAATTCATGTTTTACTTCTAATGTGAGAGTTAGTATGCTCTTGCTAGAGTTTTGTCAAGGTAGGGCTCCATAAATTATATATCTAATTTGCAAAATTGGAATTAAAAATATATGAGCATTGCAGATCTTATTAGTGTATGTCATTCCTTCCTATTACATGTATTTTTAAAATTTTTGGTCAGGAATGTACATGGGGCAAAAGGAGTTGTACATATATCTGATGTTTTTATTTCTTCTGTAAAGAAAAGAAAATGCTCTTTCAATGGGGAAAATGCTAAGTTGTCATGTGGCATTAAGTAGTGTCCCTGGGGACTTAAAATACAGAGTTTAAGCAGGAGGGCAGATATAATTTGGCAAAATGCTCTTTTTTTATCCTCAATATTGTTGCAATTTAATGTCAACTCAAAATTACTGGTATAAATGCACTACTCACTTATTTTCAATTTTGCCATTACCAAAGCATTGAGGTTTAGGTGTATTTTTAATGGAATACATTTTATAAATTAGTAATATGTACAATGGCAATGTGTGTGCAAAGTAACAAGAAGCATGACTGAAGCCCTGCCAGGTTAAGAGGTATTCTTTTTATAAATCTCAGGGTAGTATAACAAAACATTGTCTACTACCTTACACACACACCCACACACACACACGCATGCGTGCTTTGGAACTTTTTTTTCCTAAGAAATCTAAGCACTAAAACAAATATGTACTTAGCTCCAGCAAAGTAGTTTAACATTTTCTTACCAGAACTAATTTTACTACTAGAGAAGTAACTCTCACTAGATGATAATTACTAGCACTACCTGACTTGATTGTTTTAAGGTACTGTTTGTCAACTGCTCAACATTGATCACCATCACACATTTCTGTGGCCACCGCTAACAAGTTAATTATTTTATCAGTGCTTCAGTTCTTACCTTGAGTCTTTGTTTTTAGATAAGAATAGATATGGCAAACGTAAGTTAATTTAAATATTCTTTTCATTATGTAAAAAGTCTTTTTTATTATAAAGATGTGGGGTATAATTCAGGGTTATGTATACAAATGTTGATTATGCAGGTACCCTTGTTGATGAGGTGTGCCACTCCCTCCCCTAGCAGTTTCCCTGAATTGCCAATCCCCTGGCAGTTTCCCACTACTGCCAATTGCTTTCTTATAGTATTATGATAATTATTCAAGGTTCTGCTTTTGAGTTAGAACATATGGCACTGTTGTTTCTGTGATAGATCACTGAGTATGATTGACTCTAAATCCATTCAAGTTGCTGCAAAGCCCATATGTTTGTCCTTCTTTACGGCTGCATAATATTCCATTGTGTATATGTACCACATTGTTTAAATCCAGTCCAGCTTCAATGACAACATTGTTGGTTCCATGTTTTTGCTATTGTGAATAGAGATGCAACAAATATATGTGTGCAGGTATCTTTTTTGTAGGATGATCTGAGTTCCTCCGGGTATATTCCCAATAGGGGAATTGCTGGGTCATATGGAAGGTCAATTGCTAGTTCTTTCAGAAATCGCCACACTGTCTTCCAGAGAGGTTGCACTAGTTTGTATTCCCACCAGCAGTGCAGAAGTGTTCCTTTTTCTCTGCATCCTCTCCAGCATCTGTTGTTGTTTGTTTTATTAATGATGGCCATTTTTGCAGGGGTTAGGTGGTATCTCAGTTTGGTTTTGATTTGCATTTCTCTGATGATGAGTGAGGCTGAGCACTTTTTCATGTATCTGTTGGCAGTCCACAATGATCTCTTGAGAAGTGTCAATTCATGTCTTTTGCTCACTTTTAATGGGGCTGTTTGTGTTTTTCCTTTCAGCGCATTTGAGTTCCTTGTAGATTCTAAATGTTAGGCCTATGTAAAAAGTCTTGGTTAGGCCAGGCTTGGTGGCTCAGCCTGTAATCGCGTGCCTTTGGGAGGCTGAGGTGAGTGGATTGCCTGAGCCCACAGGTTCGGGACCCACCTGGGCAGCGAGACCTCATCTCTACACTAAATCAAAAAATCAGCCGGGCGTGGTAGTGCATGCCTGTAATTCCAGCTACTTGGAAGGCTGAGGAGGAAGGATCACCGGAGCCCAGCAGGTCGAGGCTGCGGTGGCCGAGATCGGCCACTGCACTCCAGTCTGAGCGACAGAGAGAGACTTCAACTCAAAAAAAAAAAAAAAAAGTCTTGGTTAGTAAACATATATGCTTTTTCATAAACTTTGTGATCCTGATTTTTATTATTATCTCTGGGTTTTTTTGCACTAAGTCTTACTTTTTATCATACAGACATTTCTGACTGACTCTAAGACTGTTTATAGTCTTGGGGGGCCAAGGGGTTGGCATTTTACTTACAGTTGACGTTATAGCTTCCGTCACAATGACAGAAGCGAATTCATTCAACCTCCTCTATCCAACAGCAAATTCACAGCGTGGCAATTTCACCTGCTTTTTGCCTCATTGCCTTAACCATTTTCCCTTAACACAGCAGATTGTGTATTCTTTCTCTACTGGAGGCCAACTTCTCTTACTTTTAAAAAAGGGTGCCTACAAAAATTCATTCTTTATTTCCTCTGTCCTCCTCCTGTCCTACTTTGTGGATTACTTTTATATTGCTTTCAGTTTGGCTATCTAAGTTCCATGTTAACTATGCTTACCATTAGTACTACTCACTGAAGGCTGATTATCCAAATTGATTACTTTTAGATCTATATTTTTAACCACGTGTTTGCATTGATATTTATTCTTGATGAGTAGCTGTTTCAAAGGCTGCTCTTGACCTGCTTGGAAGAAGAAAAGTTAGATAAGAAACAATTAAGTGTTGACAACTTTGTTCAAAAAAAGACACGACAGTTTTACCTAAATAATAGGATATGATGGTTTTCTGAATGATGGGAAAGGGCTATTATATACTATATTTCAGGTGGCAAAATTACTTTGTAGGACAGAAATCACATTTGATATACATGGCTGTTTCCCAGCATCCTTGGCACTGCATCGGGATCCCCTGCACGTTTCTCAGATGAGCTCCCTCTTTTAATCAGAGTGGTCGGCTCAGTTTCCGGAAATGTGATATACTTGGACCAATAATGCCCACCAACCGCCCAATGAAACCTGCACCCCCTCCTGCCTGCACGTCCTCATCATGTATCACCTGTGGGGCTCAACTCAAGTTCCACCTCTGCTGAAGCCTTCTCACCTATGTGCATGCCCCAGGAAGGTTTGCTCTTCTGAGATACTGAGGTCCATCTCAGACAAAACGAGTTACACCTCTTCAGGAAGGCATAGCATCTCCCTCACAAGGAGCCACATGGCAGCAGCAGATGGGAATAAGAGGGTACAAGAGAACTGTTCTCCTGAGAGAGAAGCCTCACCTGGTGACTGATGACTCCTGGGTGAGGAAGAGAGGCTGGCATGACCAGCGGATGAGTGTCTGGTTCCAGAAGCATGACAAACCATCCCTGTGACCTACCTTTGGAAACTTGGATGATACTGGAACAGGATAAGTGAAAGCATATTGAAATTCTATAAATTGTTGGGTAAAAAACAGAAGGAACTAGGAGAAGGGTATTATGTTTTATCCCTCCTTCCAAATGATATTTTGACTTGTTGAAGAAAAAGTGGCAAAAGAATATCAGATACCTCTTGACATCTGTGCTTCCAAGTGAGTGAGATGGCGTTATGAATACAAAGTTATGACAATAGCATAATTTTAACATACTAGAACCAAAGGTCTTCATTCTGTGAGAACTACAAAGGAACCCACACAAATGATAAGCTAGAGGAAAGTTTACATAAATTTAAGTATATTAATTTGATGATCAACTTTGTAGTCATTCAAAAATTAATACAGAGACTATTTAGACATGTGGAGAGATGCAGGAGACAGGATAGAAAAGCATACATATGAGAAAATGACGGGCAAAGAGAGCTGCTGGGTTAAGATTAAATGAGATCATGGATGCAACATCCAGCACAGATCCTGAGTCACAGAAGAGATTCAACACATGTTAACTCCTTTCCCTTAAGGAAGCTGAGTGGAAGATGTTTCTGTTCTTTCCTTTTTAATTCTAAATTCCTTGCTTATGTTATAATTTCTTGCTACATTATACTACATTGATAAATTTAAAGTTTGTTTTTTAAAAATATATTTTTAGCCATAGATAAAGTGTCATAATATGAGAATAAGATGAACCTGTTTCTTTCTGAGATTTACTGTTAAGTAGAAAAACAAGAAACTAAACAACAAAATTAACCCTTTATCTGTTTAGGAAAAAAAAAGTACTGCTTGCTGTTGTGTTCATTTAATTTTACATAAGCATGCACTTTAAGGCTGAAGCAAATCTGATTGGTTTTCAATGTGAAAATAAAACAGAAAGACTATTCTTGGAGTTATTTCTAAACAGAACCTGTCTCTGATCCTAATGAGAATTCTACCACAAAGAAGGAGAAGGAGAAAGAGAAGGAAGAAAGAGGAAGAGGAAGACAAAGAAGGAGGAGGAGGAGGAAAGGGGAATTGCTGTATTTTCTAATTCTTTTCTTTTATTTTCTTTTTTATCTCAGGGTAAATGTTGCAGTCCAAGCACCACCAGTGAGTATCCTTGGGTTAAATGGGGAAAAAGTTAATTCCTGTAGAAAGACATCAAGCACAGCACACAGAAAATACAACAAAATAGGTGCTGATAATTAAAATAATAATTTGGAGAGATTATAAGTAATAATTGTTATTATAAAGGTGAGGATAACTATGGGCATATGTGACAAACATAGTTGAGCTGTTAATAAAAGGCAACACATGCTACTTCTTACAAATCTTTGAATGTTGAGTGTTGACAGGGTTAGGGTCTGAACCAGAATATATGGTACAAGAAGGATATGGCTTCTCCCCAAGACTTATTACAGAAGGATGGAAATAAATTTGTGTCAACGTATAACACCTTGAGGGGATATCATGACATTATAGGCCTGAACAGACTAGCAAGCACCTGGGCGCAAAAGACAGAGACGGAAAGTAACACTGAAGTAAAAGCTAATAGATACACTCCAAGTTGGAAAACTAAGAGGGATACCAGCAATGCCACTGACATCAGCCAGACTTTTTCAGTCAATGGTACTAGAGCTGCAAAGCATCAGACCTTGTTCACTACTCTGTACTTGGTTCTAAAATGGTTAGTGGGGGGGGTGCGTCAGAATCCATAAGAAAACAACAACCTCAACATCTTAAAACGTATCATCAAAAAGGGAACACTGACAATAGACAAATGTTTATTTGCGACCTCAAAAGGATGATTTCAAAACTTCAGGAAAATAATTGGCATGATCCCACGGAAATATGTATCATGTCTGAATTTCAACTCTATGATGTCAAGCTATGTGACTTTGGAGGCAGCCTGAATTTCAATTTTCCAATCATAAATAATAATACCTGAGAACACAATGGGACATGTTGCGTGATACTACTTGGTAGACCTCAGAGCAGCCACCACACAAAGTACAGGACAATGTTGTTATTATTGAGGACCCCATAGCTCATCAAAGGTGAAGACAAAATGCAGAAAAAAATTCCAGTGAAGAAGAGGTAAATGGGGAAAAAAATCCAAGGAAATATTTACAGTGAAAAGGAGAACTAATACTCAAAAGGAGGCAAAATTAAGTGAAGAGAGCTAAAGTCCAGGATGAATTAAGACTTGCAAGTATTGCTAAATGCCATAAATGAGAGATTGGATATGCTTGTAGAAAAACAATACCCAAGAAGTAGCAGGTCCACTCTTTTGACCAAGCTCATGAAGATAAAAAGAAAGTAGAAATACTTAATTTTTATTTAGTTCTCACCATCTGTAAATAAAATCTTCAGATGGTAAAATATAAAGCAAATGCCAACAAGGAATTGTAGCCCAAGATGAGTGGTGGAGATGGAAGAAAATGTCCACCATTCTGATTGAGTTTGTCTTCTAATTCAAACACATTAAGTTATAGAATAATGAGGGGTGTTCGGGGAAAAGCACCAAACGGATGAAGGTGTCTTCTGAGGTTCTGTGAAGGTCTAAGACAAGAGGGGAGCTTGGGAGGAAAGGATGCCTACCAATGTGCAGAAAAAGACACCTTTTATTATGAACCTTTGGTTTGTTGGCCAACTTGTTTATGTGCTGTTTCCTTGTAAGTAAAATTTGATATTTCAAAAGTACAGATGCTGTGATGGATAATTTTATGTGTCAGTTTGAGTAGGAGGAGCCCATATATATGGTCAAACATCATTCTACAAAGATATTTTTGGACAAGATTAACAATTTAGTTGGTAGAGAAAAACAGACTGGAGGCATAATGCAGGTGGGCCTCATATAATCAGTTGAAGACCTGAATAGAACAAAAAGACTGATGCTTCCTCAAGTAAGAGAATTCTCCAGAATTCATTTGCACCACAGCCTCTTCTTGCCTGACAGCCTTCAAATGGGAACATGAGCACTCCCTGAGTCTCTGGCCAGCCCCTCACCCTGTAGATCAGACACACCAGCCTCTATAACCACATGAACTAATTCTTTATATTAAATCTCCTATATGCATCCTACTGGTTCTATTTCTCTGGAGAACGCTGACTAATACAGAAGCCAAAAGAAAATTAGTGGAGTGGTAGTGAAGGAAGAAAAATCTGGATCCAATTGATGTTGACAGGTTGGATCAGAGTTTGAATCAAACGAAATGCTAGATGATGTTTATAGGGCATAAATATGTTGCCCATATTTGATTCAAAATGCCAGCTGCAAAAGTAGGGGAAATTTTAGATCAAAGTTACCTTTGCAGCTTTATCTCTACACTACCACCCTGAATGCCACAACTCCATGACCCATTCACCCTCATCTTTCCTTGTGTTTCTGTCAGTCTGAGAAATCCATTCATTTATTCACATTCTGTAGGCATTGACTACTGATTACATTCTGGACATGGTGCTGGGTGCTGATGATACAAAATCATCTCTTAATTATATCACAGTCGTGTGAAAGTGCCGTAGTAAGAATCTACCGCCATGCAATATGCCTAGTGCAATAAGAGAGATGCCAAAATCAGCGTGAAGACGTTTTCAAACCCAAGAACAGCTCATCATTATGGAGATCACAGCATTTGGGGTCTCTAAATGCAAAAAGCACTGGGACAGCTTCCTGATAACAGGCAGACTTCATTTCAAGGGTAATCATGAGGTGAAATGATTGAATGTCAGATACTACCTGAGTCATCTATGGCCACCCTTTCTCTCCCTGGTCTCATCCCAATGGCTTACAGATCTTTTAAAGGTCGAGGCCAAAAGTTAAGCTAAGTTAGGCATACTTTACATGCCCAATATCAATTTTTAGATACTCAGGATAATCTACTTAAAATTTTGAGAACAATCACATATATACAGGGCAAAAAGTACAGTCCAAAACAATAAGAGGCTCTAGACCACACTTTGCCAAGCCCTCCACTGACCATGATCTAGGGCAGACCCTCTAACACCAAATTCACATGGGCCCCACCTGACAATGTGTGCCTTGTTGTACACAATCTCAGAGTTCTTTCTTGGGATTCTAACTCTTGACACATACAGGTGTCACAATTTCAAACTGATCCGTGTCACAATTTATAGCTTTTCTTTCTCTCCACAAATGCTGGACTGTGCAGGGATGAACCCCAGTGGACAGTTGAGTGCCACTGATTTTCAGACCTTGGTGTTGATGTCCACTTCTGCATAGGTCACAAATTCTTGTTTGCTTCCCCACTGTGTTTGTGAGTTGCAGCCAGTTCCCTGGGCTAGGCTGTCTTTCAATTTGCTTCACTTTCAGGCTCACTGAACCTGATCTGCAGCAAAACTGCCTCCTGTTCTCCCGTGGCAGACACTCACCGGGTATCTGCAACATATGAAAAACTGCTGGAGGGTGCACAGAGGGGAACCCAATTACTAAAAACTATTAATTATCAAAATGCTTGCATGGAATCTTTCAGATTCCCTTCCAACAAAAAACTTTGATTTACTTAGTATAAGGTTTTATCTAGCTAGATAAATTCAATTCGAGTAATGCTAACGACTAATAAAAATATCCATGCAACAGATTAATCTTTGATCCATAGTACGTGTTAATTAGAAACATATTACACATATGGTGACCAGCTTGATGGAGTAAAAGCAATCCTTTTATGTAGGACCTCACATGGCATAACTGAGACTGTCTTTGATAAATGATTTTCAACACATGTATATAACATATAGATAGCATAGCGGTTGTACAGTTATGTGTATCAAACGTGGTAATATTTTGCACTAGATGAAAGGGAGCAATACCGGTGGTCCTGGGAATCGTTCACCCAGGAAGTCCCTAATGAAACTCACAGCTGCATGTTTGATAAAGTAGAGGAGGTGACTGGGCTCTAGTGTGCTTTGGAGTGCGGAGAACATGAGGAGACACAGGCAGAGATCAACGTTTTCTAGAACACGTGGCAGGGACGGAGACATAAGCGCTCCATCAGCAGGGGGAGGAAGAGAGCTTCTTCATGGGTGAAACAGCCTGGAGCTGCTGGAAAGGCTGTGCCAGGAATCGAGGATCTAGGTGGGGAAAATGAAGTGAATGCTGGAACAAGGGGTCTTCAGCGCCAGCATCTAGGAACTAGAAAGACAATGCCCTGAGGTTTTCTCTCGTGCTCTCATTCCCAATGTTCCTCATGTCTGTCAAGTAGAAAGCACTCACATACCATTTAGAAGCTCGGATACTTACATATTTATAAAGAACACTTCTGTAGCACATTGTATAAACGTGCACATGGTATGTGTGGCATGTAGAAAGCTACTCTCCTGCACTGTTTTCTAAAATATTTTTAACAGTTTGTGTCTCACAATTAAGTCCCTTGGCCATCTAGATCTGGCTTTTGCACTCTGGGGATCCATTTCTGAATTAGGAATGCATTCTGATTTTTTTCCCCTGTGGACACCAATTGCTCATGCCATGTGTTAGGCAGAGCCTTTTCTTCCTGCTCTGTAACAGCTCTGGGGTGCATCTAGATTTTGCACAGACACAGGCCTTCACAACAGTAACTCAGTATTGTGATTATAACTTTACAGTGAGTCTGATACGTGATAGACTCGCATAAGCTCCACCTCCCATCCTCACAAACACGCTTTATCCTTCTATGAGATTGTCTCAGACGCATTTGGTTCTTGCTTGTCCATATAAACTTTAGAAGCAGTTTAGTGAAAAGCGATTGAATTAATTTTTCTGATCACAATTTGTTCTTCTTCCTTATACCAATGAATATAAAATATATCTCCCCATTTTTAAAAAAAGTTGAGAGTTTGCATTTATCAATTATCCTACTAATTAATTTTGGTGTGTTCCATGTATGGGATATGGGTTCAATTTTATTTTTTATATATGGAGATCAATTCTCAGTACTGTTTCCTGAAAAATTTACTGTTTCTCCTCTTATCTTCAATATAAGCTATGTTATAAACTATACCTCCAAATATGTGTGGAAACATATTTTTCTACATGGCTTTACTTCTCAAATCAATTATTACCAGACTATGGGAGGCTAATTGCCCACCTTGGTGTTTTCAGGCTGCATAAATAGTGTGAATTCAAATCCAAACCCATATGGTTATTGTCTTGTGTTTAGACATTGCCACAGAAAACTTTTTCTTTTTTTTCTGCCCTTTGGGACTGAGACAAGCATTTATTTTCACTTTCTTTTTACAGGGGTGAGATTTTCTTGGTCCAGGAACTTGACGTGCTTCTCTTTAGTGACCCTGGATTTATGTAGGAGATATTTTAGCTTATATTCTCCCAGACAGAGACTGTGTAGGCATCAATCTCCTGGATTAGGCATCATGGGTCTGAGCAACTAGTCACTGGGAGACACTTTAGGGCAGATGTCAGAGTAGGCATCTGACCCAACTGAAAGCAATTCTATCAGCTGCACTGAGAGCGGTGGAAACCAGAGCTGCTTCCTAAGGAGAGGCCTGAAAGGAACCTGGACTCACAGAAACTTTCAGAGAGCAAGTTTTCTTTTTTTCTTACTTGTTCTTTGTTTTCGTTTGTTTCTGAACTTAGCCATTTTTGTTTATGTTTTTGAACTTGCTTATTTCTGTTATTTCTATCTTTTTTTATTATTTTCAGTTTATGCATAGGTATTTTTGAGGAAGAGTACACTAACAGGGGAGTTTTTGTTTGTTTGTATCATTGTCAGTATGTTTTTGACTTTTTGGTTTTTCTCTTATTGTTTAATTCCTTATTTATCTGTTAGTTGGTACACCTGCCTGTTTTCTCTCTTCTTCTTCTCTCTCGCAACCTTCTTTTCATAATCCTCTTTCCTTTTTCCATTCTTTTCGCTTTTCTTATCCTTTTGCTTTCAGATGGCAGACAGGCACCCCCCACTGCATGGACAGATTGTAAGGCAGTGGGAAGGGGCTCACTCACCTGCCAGTGGATACTGGGGTCTGCAGATAGCTTCTGAATCACAGCTGCCCACTCAATTTAATCTCAAAACTGCAACTCAGACAGACCATCAAGAAAGAAGTCCACAAGGACATCTGGAAACTCAACGTGATGCTTGACGAAATGGACTTAATTGATACCTACAGAACACTCCACCCAACAACAACAGACTATACATTCTACTCATCACCACATGAAGTGTACTCTATGATGGACCACATCCTTGGCCATAAATCAAGCATAAACAAATTTCATAAGACTGAAATAATGCCATGAACCTTTTCAGACCACAATGGTATAAAAATAAATATCAACACCAACAGAGTTCCCCAAAACCCCACAAAAACATGGACACTAAACATCATGATGCTAAACAACTCCTGAGTCAATATGGGAATAAAAACAGAGATTTAAAGATACCTGGAAACAATGAAACTGAAGAAATATCAAAATCTCTGGAATGTCATGAAAGCTGTAATAAGAGGGGAATTCCTATCTCCATGAACACACATGAAGAAAATGGAAAGATCACATGTTAACAACCTAACAAATCACCTAAGGAAGCTGGAAAAGCAAGACCACCAAAACCCTAACTTTAGCAGAAGAATCCAGATCATCAAAATAAAAGCTCAAATTTAGGGGACTAAAGACAAGATAACACAAAAAATCAATAAAGCCAAAAACTGTTTTTCTGAAAGGATAAACAAAATTGATGGATCCCCAGCTAGACTGACCAAGAAAAATAGAGATAAGGCCAAATAAACACAATCAGGAATGCAAAAGATGAAGTTATAACCATTCCAAAGACGTACAAAAGATAATCAGAGATTACTATGTACACCTGTATGGAAACAAACTTGAAAACCTAAATGAAATGGAGGCCTTTCTTATATCACACAACCTCCCCAGGTAGAAACAAGAAGAAATCAAGACCCTAAATATACCAATAACAACCCAGGAACTTGACTATGTCAGAAGAAAACTGCCTACAAATAAAGCCCTGGACCAAATGACGTTCCAGCAGAATTCTACAAAACATACAAGGAGGAGTTAATACCATCCTATTGAAAGTATTCCAGGCAATCAAGAAAGATGGAACTCTCTCCAAATCATTTTATGAAGCTAGCATCACACTAATACCAAAATCAGGTAAAGATCCAACAAAGAAAGAGATCTACAGGCCTATATCCTTGATGAACGTAGATTCTAAAATTCTCAACAAGATTCTAGCAAACTGGATCCAACAACACATCTCAAAAATCATCCACCATGACCAAGTAGGCTTCATCCCTGAGATGCAGGGCTGGTTAAACATCTGCCAAAACATAAATGTATGTAAATACATCAACAGATGTAAAACAAAAACCACATGATTATATCATTAAACACAGAAAAAGCTTTTGATAAAATCCACCACCCCTTCTTGATAAAAACCCTCAAACATCTAGGCATAGATGGAGCATACCTCAAAATAGTGAAAGACGTTTACAATGAAAACTACAAAGCACTGCTCAAAGAAATCAAAGATGACACAAAATAATGGAAAAATACTCCATACTCATAGTTTGGAAGAATTAACATTGTTAAGATGTCCATTCTACCAAGGCAATCTATAGATTTAATGCAATACCCATTAAATTACCAGCAGCATTCTTCTCAGACCTAGAAATGAAAATACAGGAATTCATATGGAAACATAAATGACCACGAATAGCCAAAACAATTCTCAGCATAAAAAACAAAGCTGGAGGTATCACAATCCCAGACTTTAAACTTTATTATAAAGCTACAATAATCAAAACAACCAGGTATTGGTACAAGAACAGGCATATGGACCAATGGAACAGGATAGAGATTCCAAGAGCAAAACCTCAATTTTGCAACCAATTCATCTTCAACAAATCTTCCACTACCAACCACTGGGGAGAGAAGAACCTATTCAATAAATGTGCTGGGAAAACTGACTGATCACATGCAGAAGATTAAAACAAGATCCCTACCTATCACCATACACAAAAGTCAACTCTAAATGGACCAAAGACTTAAACATAAAACCTCAAACTATAAGAGTCTTAGAAAATGCAGGAGACACCCTTATGGAAATTGGAACTGGCAACCAATTCCTGATCAAAACCCCACTGCCCATACCATAAGAGATACACAAGTGAGACCACATCAAGTGACAAGCTTCTGCAAAGCCAAAGAAACCATCAAGAAAAAAGGGAGACACCCATGGACTGGGAAAAATATTTGCCAACTGTTCATCTGACAAAGGCCTAACATCTAGGATCTACAAGGAACTCAAATGTGCCGAACAGAAAAAAAGTGGGCAAAAGATATGAATAGGCACTTCTCAAAAGAAGACATGTGAGAAGCCAACAGATACATGAAAAAATGCTCAGCCTCACCATGCAGGTGTCTCCTGAATTTTCTAAGGTTCTTGTAGTTTGAGGTTTTACGTTTAGGTCTTTGATCCATTTAGAGTTGACTTTTGTGTATGGTGATAGGCAGGGGTCTTGTTTTAATCTTCTGCATGTGGTGAGTCAGTTTTCCCAGCACCATTTATTGATTTTAAATGCAAATTAAAATCACACTGAGATACCACCTAACTCCTGTCAGGATGGCGATCATCAACAACTCAAAAAACAACAGATACTGGAGAGGATGCGGGGAAAAGGAACACTTCTACACCATTGGTGGGAGTGTAAACTAGTACAACCTCTGTGAAAAACAGTTTGGCAATTCCTAAAAGGTCTAAAAATTGACCTTCCATACGAACCCACTATCCCTCTACTGGGGATATACCCAGAGGAACACAAATCACTCTATAAAAAAGATACCTGCACACGCATGTTGATTGCAGCATTGTTCACAATAGCAAAAAAAGAGGACTACTAAAAAAATGTGGTGTATTTACACAATGGAATATTATGTAGCCATAAAGGACAAAATTATGTGCTCCATAGCATCTTGGATGGACTTAGACTCTATAATACTGAATGATTTATCACAGAAACAAAGAACTGAGTATTACAAGTTCTCACTCATAAGTGGACCTTGAACAATTATCATAATACTATAAGAAAACGATTGATGGTAGTGAGAAATTACCAGGGAGGGGGAGCAGGGTTGGCAGTAGTGGTATTCTGCCAGGAGAGGGGGCCACACCTCATCAACAAGGGTACCTGTATAATGCACATTTGTATACTCAACCCTGAACTGTACCCTACATCTTTAAAATAAAAAATTAATTAATTAATAATAAAAATACAATATAGAGGAAAAAATAAATAAAATATGCTTAAAAGTAAAAAATAAATAAATACTTCAATAATAATTGCTAATTACTGCATTATTTATAATATATCTTAAAATTAATTTTTATACCTGAACTTTCAGCACTGTTACGAAACAGTGAATTGGCTATATTTATTCAATTGTTTAGAACGTTTGACAATAATGTTTGTTCCGAAGCCCCTTTTCAGAAAGTGTGTAAAACAAAGCATAAAATAAGATGACAGAAATAAGTTTTTATAGAGTAATAATTAAACACAGGAAAAGTGGAAATTGTCAGATAAAGTTTTTAAATGTGAAAATAAAAGCCCAATATCAAATATTCAAATGATATCAAACGTTTTAAATGTCTCTCAGCTATACGATTAAAAATGAAGAATTTCAGCCTTTAAGTTCTTTCCTTTTATGGTGCTCTTTGAATCTGATGATGAGTCTTCTGATAATGGTCATCACTGTCCACTACACATTATGAATAAAACTTCTCCACTGTTGTACATTCAAAAACCGCAAGTAGCGTTTTTTTATAAGATGCCCCCAACCATGACTTACAACGCCAATCACAGAGAGAAAAACAGGTGTTCAGAAACAAACAGCTCCTTTAAACATTCTGTGCATTGCATTTTGATAGAAATATTTGTCATAACATGAATTTGAAAATATAAATGTGTATCTTGATTGACTTTATGCTTGACTGATTACAAGAAGCTTTTCCACGTAAAACACTTGCTTTTTTTTCAATATGTTTCTTAGAAAATGTGAAACTCTTTGTTATTGTTTTTCTTTATAATAATCTTATTTCCTAGATAAGCAGATCATAGAGCCAAGTGCTGTATTCTGTTTATATGGGTATACTTGTGTTCTTTCAAAAATTATAATTTATTAATGTCTAACTACAGTTGAATCAGTTGATGACATGCCACCCACTTTTGGCTAAAAGAAACCTAATTTAACACATAATCCAAGGAGATCTGCAAGTAAGAAAACTTTAAACTGAAAGCAACACGTGTGCATGGAAAAATCAGTGCAACGGGCAAAAAGTGGAAACAAAAATTCTTTCCTTCCACAGACCCTGGTCCTGCTTTTCAGGGGTAAGCAATGCTTACCATTTTCTTTTTTCACTATATACTATTCTCTTGAATAGTAAATAGTGCTGTATATGCTTTATATTGATCTTTTCTAAATCTAATTTTAAGTAATACTCTTGACTGTTTATAAAAGATACATAATATAGCTCATTTCCTTTGCTCTCTACTTCTAAGAGTATGTTTCCTATTTGGTCTTTAAACTGATTTTAAGGCCTTTTTATCTTGCTTTCTCTAAATGATATGCTTATAGTGTGTAATACTGTGCTTAAACATTGTGCATCCAGTTTGAACGCAATTAACGGGTTCAATAGGATATGGAGATTTGTGTGCAACTTCCCTCTCTCGCAACTTCCCATCATGGCTCTTGACTTTGATCAAATACAGTTTGATGCTTATATTGCCAACTTTTATGGAATTTACATCTTATTTTTCTTTATAATAAAGTCTTCTGTGTTTTGACCATAGGTCAATCATGATCATGGCATCTCAAATAAATTGACAGCATTATGATTATGTTTTGTTTTAACCATAGGTGCAGATGGCATGATTTGATCTATAAGAAGGCAACAAAGTAATATGGGAATATACCCAAGCCTACAAAAAGAATCCAGGTTTCAAGAATCATGAAGAAAACTAATTATTCTCTTTCTCTTCATTAATTGAAAGTAATGCCTTTTTTTTTTACAATGTGACATCCATTTTAAAATATTTTTCTGAAAACTGTACATTCTCCAATAGATCACTAAGAATACAGTATTTTTCTCAACTTTGATACATTTATGGTGCATTATTTCTTATCTTCAAGGAGTTTTACTTACCTTTAGTTTGAATTACTAAAAAGAAACATAAGATGACTTTCATCATACCACGTAGAAAATTAGATTTTTTAATACTTTATTTTAAAGATATGGGGTACAATTCAGGATTAGGTATACAAATGGACATCATATAGGTAACTTTGTGATAATCCAGTTCTTGTTCTTCTTTTTCTACGTGATTAACTTTGGACAGAAACTTGCTAGGCCTGTTGCCACTTACATCCCTACATTCAACCATACTTGATTCTAATGAATATCTCTTTCATTAACTTAAAAAAAAATTTTTTCCTAGAATGGATGCATGCTAGTTTACTATTTATTTGCATGTATTAAGAAGGCTTTAATTCCTTTTATAGTGTGTTATTATTTTAGTGAAGTTTATAGTTGCAAAGTGATTTACTCTCAGAACATTGAAGACTTCTTTGTTTTGTAACATCCTGTCAATGGAACAAAAAGTCAGACCATCCTTCGAGGAACAGTTGATTTTGATTGGCATCAGGCTTTCCAATTCAATGTTAGAGACACGAATAAAATGGAGTAAGCTTTTTAAAAACTTGAAAGGAAACAAATTTTAAACCATGAATTATGTACAGCCAGAATTCTTTAAATCTGAAAGTATAGAAAAGATGTTATCATAAAATAAGGCCTCAAAGGTTTTATTTTACATAAATCCCTTTGAAAATATTCCTAGAGGAAATACTCCAGTAAGAATACAAATAAATCTAGGGTTGTGTCATTAGATTTGTGGAATAAAGAATGGATGGTAGTGCTAATTTTAGCCTTAAAAATACATTAAAATATATCAAAAACAACTCAGTAAAGCTTCAGAAAGTATCCCCTTGGACAAAAGGCTGTCATGATCAAAAAGCAAAACCAACCTGAGAAAAGGAAGCTAGAGTACTTGTCTGATTTGCTGAGATAATGTCAATTTTGATACTTGTAAGAAATTAAGAAGAAAATCAGTGTAAATAATGATGTAGCCGCCATTACAATATGAAACGTTTTCAAGTTTCAAACAAACAGAAGAACACTTTTTTTGTGGGGGTGGGAGGGCAGGGTCTTTCTCTGTTGCCCGGTGGCACAATCATCGCTAACTGAGCCTTGAGGCTCAATCAATCCTCCCACCTCAACCTCCTAAAGTGCTGGGATTATAGGCATGAGTCACTGCACTGGCCTGAACAGAACAACATTTGATCTATAAAGTGGGAGATGCAAAAGAAACAGTAAAGAATGTGTGTAAAACAGAGCATAAAATAACATGACAGAAATCAGTTATAGAGTCATAATTAAATCAAAGGTGAAAATTGTCGGATAAAATTTTAAGATGTCAAATACAAAGCCCAAGACCAAACACAACACATGGTGATAAATTCTTGAATTCAAGGTTCGAGTAACCTAAAGGAAGAAAACACTGTAGACTGAAAGAAGAAACAGCAGATACAGGAGAGACGCTCATGTGCATCCACGGTACTACAGTCAGATGAACCCCAATCCCATTCAAGCCCTATAAAAACCTGATGACCAACAAGCCGAGGCTCTGCCTTCTTTTCGAGCCTTCTTGAAACATCAAGGCAAATTTACCATGTGAATCCTTAAGTGAATCCCGGTACTGTGAGGAGATGCAGAATGGTGTCATAAAGGAATTTCATACAGCACTCAAATCTCCCCCTCTATGTGGTTCTGGCTAAAGCTGCATCTCCAGGTTTCTGGAGTGGAACACAGGAGGAAGGAAAAGCACGTTTAGAAATAGAGACGTGTGCGGGCAACCCCTCGGGTCCCCTCTCACTGTGGGAGCTTTTCTGTCCTCCCAATAAACCTGCTTTCTCGAAAGAAAAAAGAAATAGAGATGTGTACAGAACACATTAGGGATACCAGAGGAAGTTGCTCAAGACCAGACTCAACTTCTGGGCCTTTTTAAAAAAAATTTTAGAGTTATGGGGTACAAGTGGGGATTTGCTACATAGGTAGGTTGCATGCAGGTGAGGTTTGGGCTTCTCTCTGGCCCTCTGCCCAGCCCCCATAGCCAGGTACATGGTGCGTTACCACATACCCCCTTCCTGCCTTTCCTCCCTTCCTCCCTCCCCTAACATTGTCCACTGTTTACCGGTCCCACCCTTGTGCTGGTGTTTCCAGTGTTCAGGACTCACTTATGAGAGGTATTCATTGTTTCTGTGACAGATCGCTTCGTATGACGGTCTCCAGCTGCATCCAAGTTTCTGGGAAGGCCATGATTTTGTTCTTCTTTATGGCTGCATAATGTTCAATTGCGTATATGTACCATATTTTCCTTATCCAGTTCACTATCAACGGGCAACTGGGTCGATTCCATGTTTTTGCCATTGTGGCCCGTGCTACAATAATATCGTCTATTTTTAATTTAACTACCATTCTGCCTTCTAATAACGGCTGCACCAATTTCACTCCTACCCACTACAAACAAGGGTGTCCTTTTCTCAAATCTTTGCCCACATTAGTTACATTTTGACTTTTAAAATAGCCATCTTAACAGGTGTGAGGTGATAGCTTGTTGTGGTTTTGATTTGCACTTCCCTGACGATCTGTGATGCTGAGCATCTTTTTACATACCTGCTGGCCATTTGTGTGTCTTTTTAGAAAAGGGTCTATTCCTTTGTAGTCGTATGAGTTCCTTATATATTTTGGGTGTTAACTTCTTATCAGATTATAGCTTGCAGATATTTTCCTGCATCTTATAGATTGTCTCTTCACTCTGTCGATCATTTCTTTTGCCGTGCAGAAGAAGCTTTTTAGTTTGATGTAGTTTTATTTGTCTGTTTTTGCTTTCATTGCCTATGCTTTTGGTGTCAAAGCCAAAAAAATCACTGCCAAAACCAGTGTTAAATAGCTTCTCTCTTATGTTTACTTCTAGGAGTTTAATGGTTTCGAGTCTTATATTTAAGTATGTGATTCATTTTGAGTCCATTTTTGTATATGGGGTGAGATTAAGTTCAATTTCATTCTTCAGGATGTGGATAGCTTTCCCAACGCTATCTATTGAAAAGACTAAACTTTCCTTATTGTGTATTCCTCATGGTCAAAGATCAATTGATTGTAAAGGCATAGATTTATTTCTGGGCTCTCTATTTTGTTCCCTTGGTCTTTACGTCCAATTTTATGCCAGTACCATCCTATTTTTATTACTAGAGCTTTGAAATACAGTTTTAAATCAAATCGTGTGATGCCGCCAACTTCTTTTTTTGTTTTTTTGCTTATGATTGCTTTGACTATTTGGGGTCTTTTGTGGTTCCGTAGACATTTCAGGATTTTTTTTTTCCTATTTCTATTTTTTTAAATCCCATTAGAATTTTTTGGGGGCATTAAAAAATAAAGTTTTTTAAAAATATATTTTATTTTATTTTGAAAATGTGGGGTAAAAATGAGGGTTAGATACATATGTGGTCATCATACTGGTAAAGTATGGGTACCCTTATTGATGTTATGTACCCTCCTCCCCTGGAAGTGTCCCACTACTGCCAATCCCTTTTACATAGTATTATAATAAATGTTCAGGGTCCATTTATGAGTGAGTACATGTGGTACTCAGATCTTTGCTTCTGTGATAAATCACTGAGTATTATAGACTCTAATTCCATCCAGGTTGCTGAAAAGTTCATAATTTTGTTTTTCTTTGTGGCTGTATAATATTCAATCATGTAAATGATGATAGGGATTGCATGAATCTGTAGATCACGTTAGGTCATATGGGCATTTACCAATATTAATTTATTTATTAATATGTGAATTTGTATCCTTCAGTTTATCCCATCAGTGTTTTATAGTTTTTATTGTACAGATATTTCACCTCTTTGGATAAAGTTATTTCTCAGTATTTACTTTTTAAATGTTATTATAAATGAGATTGTTTTCTTAATTTCCTTTTAGATAGTTCATTGTTAATGCATAGAAATGCAACAGATTTTTCATGTTAAGTATGTATCCTACTAATTTACTTAATTTTTAAATTAGTATTAAAAGTATTTTATTAGAATCTTTAGAGTTTTCTATATATAAGATCACATCATCTGCAAACAGATAATTTCACTATTTCTTTTCCAAAATGCTTTGGTTAGGGTTTCTAGACTTTCCAAGATCCTAACTAAAAACTAAACTGAAGGAGTTCATTGCTACTAGAGCTGCCTTGCAAGAAATGTTCACCTTGAGTTCTTCAAGGTGAATAAAATGACTAATCAGTAACGTGAAACCATAGGTAAGTATAAAAATCACTCAGAAAGGTATAGCCAAAAATCAAAATTCTCCACTACTTTAATGGTGGAGTGCATTCACTTTTAACTCTAATCTAAAGGTTAAAAGGCAACACATTAAAAAATAAATATAACTACAATATTTCTAATGGATAGACAATATTCAAAAATATAAACTCCAACATCAAAAACATTAAAAAGTAGAAGGAGGGTAAAGGGTAGAGGTTCTGTATATGATTGAAGTTACATTGTTAGGGGCTTAAATAGACTGTTATAACCACAGTTATGTAGGACTTAATGATGGCAATGCTTTCTAAGAAATGCATCATTAGATAATTTCATCATTGTGTAAGCATGATGGAGTTTACTTACACAAATGTAGATGGTATCATCTACTACCCACCTAACCTATGTGGAATGGAATATTGCTTTTAAGCTGAAAACCTGTACAGCATATTACTGTACTAAATACTGTAAGCAATTATATCATAATGGTAAGTATTTGTGCATTTAAGGATATTTAAACATAAATAAGGTACAGTGAAAACACGTTATAATCTCATGAGACCACTGCTTACATGCAGCTCAATGTTGACCCAGATGTCTTAATGTGGTCCCTAATTATTTAAGATGTTTACATAAGGCTCGTGGTAACCACAAATAAAAAACATAATAAATACACAAAAGATACCCAGGCATAGTGTCTCATACCTGTAGTCCCAGTAATTTGGGAGGCTGAGATGCTTGAGCCCAGATGTTTGTGACCAGCCTAGGCAACAGAGCAAGCCCTCATCTCGATAAAAAATATCAAAACATTAACCAAGCATAATGGCATGCACCTGTAGTCCCAGCTACTTGGGATGGTAAGGTGGAGAATTGCAGGGGTCCTGCCCCTGCAGGGATGGGAGGTCTCTGGCGGTGTGACAGCATCAGCAATTCAAACTGGAGGGATAGATATAAAGAGAAAGAAAGGGGGGAGAAAGAAAGAGACTGGACTCCTGCTCAAGTTACCAGAAGCTATTTAATGGGTGTAATCCCAGGGTTTTTATCCCCAACCTCTGCAAAGTTATCATCACAGGAACCTCTGCTGCTATGGTTACACAAAAGGTAGCATGTGCCTTTCACATCAACAGGTCCAGGTGCACACAGGACAACCCCCACTCTCAAGCAGATGTATTTTTCAAACATAAGGAAAAACATGAAGTTCTTATCCAGTTTCTATGTACCCTTAATTGTTTATAGCTACATGACATCGTTCAATACTTACACCTAAAACCGACATAATGATATATTGCCTTTTACTATTCTATGCTAATTCAAACTGGTTTCTATAAAACAGTTGGTGCTATGGTTACTCTCTCCTAGCACCCAGCCGGCCTAATACAAACTTCACTGGCCCCCCTAAATCAAACTAAATCAAACTGAACTAACCACACTTCTATAATAAAATGGTTACTAAAATTTTCTTAATCTATATAAACTACATTCTAAAACCTGTATCTATAAATTTCTGAAAGTCATATCAAGAGAACCTGTGACCTGCACTGAGGATCCTCAATGTGACTCAAAGTCAAACTTAAATTGTGATAAAGCAAAAGACCATAAGCCATGGAAAATGGGAACAATAGACTCCCAGGTTTAGCTGTGTACGTTCCGGTCTCAGAGTTTTCTGTTAGAGACAGCTGGAGCCTTTCCTGGTCGCTTGTGCCAAATGGAATCAGAGGGAGGGAATGGGTCAACAGCTCCCGAAGACATCCTAGTGGTCTCGGGGTCAGCGGCCCTTCCTGATCCCTAATACTCAGTGGGCCTCCGTGGCCGGATCCTAACAGAGAATCACCTGGGTACAGAAGCTCAAGGCTGCAGTAAACCAGATTGTGCACTCCAGTATGGGCAACAGAGTGGGACACTGACTCAAAAAATAATAATGAAAATAATTATAATACTATTATTATTATAATCAAAGCATACCACTATAGAAAATCACCAAATATATAGCAAGAGAGAAATAAAGCAAAAAAAGAAACTACCAGACAGTCAAAACACAATGAACAGAATGGCAATAGTAAGTTCTTACCTAGCACCAATTATTTTAAATGTTGATGTACTAAAGTAGTCAAATAAAAGACACAGAGTAGCTGAATGGAGAATAAAACAAGAACCAAAATGCGCCGCCTACAAGATACTCACTTCATCTTTATGGGCACACACAGACTGAAAGTAAGGGGATGAAACCAAAAAGAGCAAGAGTGGCTATTCTTACAACAAACAAAATAGACTTTAGTCAAAAACTGGAACAAGAGACAAGGAACATTCCATTCAACACCAGCAAAATACACGTTATTTTCAAGCACACAGAGGACATTCTCCAAGAAGGGACATACGTTAGGCCACAAAACAAGTCCTCAAAAATTTAAGAGCATTGAAGTCTTGTCAAGTATCCTTTCTGACCACAGTGACATAAAACTAAGAATTTCTAACAGAAAGAAATCGGAAAACTCATAAATATGTGGAAATTAATCAACATACTCCTGAGCAATCAAGGAAGAAACCAAAAGGGGAATAAAAGACAATATCTTAAGACAAACTAAAATGGAAACACAACATACAAAAACAGTTCTAAGAGGAGAGTTTATATACATAAATGCCAAACGTGATGATAAAAAGATCTCAGATAAGCAGCATACCTCAAATAAACGAAGGAATAACGTCTGGGCCTTCCGGCTCTGCCGCCGCCGCCAGTCAGCCTCCCCGGGAGACTCCATTTGCTCCCTGCGGTCCCGGCGCCGTGCGGGGGGGGAGGGGATCCCCCTCCCCCGGGCCCGGCGGCTGTTCCCTGCGCGAGCAGCCACGGCGGTGACACCCGGGTCCCCGGCGTCCACATGGCGGAATCCGGGCTCCCTCGCGGGAGGAAAGACGTCCGACGCTCCGGAGCTGGCCCAGGGGGAGAGGCCCTCCTGACGCGGCTTCCCTCCGACCTCTCACTCTGGGGAGGTTTCGGAGGCTCGGAGCCCCTGCTGTACAGGAACGATTTGGGGTTGGGCCCCGTGGAGGATCACCTTTCCCCAGGATTACTGAAAATTTCAGGCCTTCCACCCCATAGCCTCCACCTTGGGTTTGATTTCCACCAATGAAGTGTTCCGATGCTTTCTTTAGTAACGTGACATCGCCTCTTGTCCACCTTCTTCCTTTCCAGTTTCCAAGTTCATTTAAGTCGCGTTAAAGTGCAGTTTTCTGCCTGCCGCTTTCACCTTGTTTGCGCCACTCCGTCTGCCCAGCTCGGCTCTTCTTGCTTGTCTATGATTTCCATAAGCACTCACTTGCACAACCTGAGCACCCTTTGACTAGAGAGACGGCATTCCTACAGTCACTGCTTGACAAAGACCACATAGTCAGGGGTGAGTTTTCCCAATAGATTTTCCTGTTTGTCAAGTTTGCAAGTCCTCTCTTGACTTCAGCTATTTATTCCCTAGCACATTTCCCAAAAATACTTCTACCCGAGTCTTAGTGGCTTTAGCAAATAACTTACCTGCAAAGAGAAGAATCGAGTGTGTAGTAGCACTGCTTTAGAGACCTTGCTAGTACAGTATTGATCTAACTTCTGACCTTCAGTGAGGCTGCAGTTCATGAAAAACCTTAAGCTAAGTGAGGAGGAGGAAAGGTAGCATGGTTAACTGGAGCTAGGCCTTGTTATAGAGACGTTGTAACTTTTAAAACAGCAAGAGAGTTCATGTAGACCTTTTCTGGAAATTGGCCATTGCACTGTCCGCCTAGGTCCTAGATGTGACAGGAGGAATCTTAAGGTCTCATTTTCTAGTCTCTTTGTATTCAGTTCTAAGTTGTCCATTATCTTGCTTTAGTAATCGTTTAAAATTGTTAGACACTTAAGATGTTGGGGAAACGTAAGCATGTAGTGTTGACAAATAAGGACAAGCTTGGCATTATTAAGAAACTTGAGGAAGGCATCTCTTTCAAAAAACTTTCTGTGGTATATGGAATCAACGAATCCACAGTTCGTGATATTAAAAAGAACAAAGAAAGGATTATAAACTATGCAAACAGTTCAGATCCTACTAGGGAGTATCCAAACGCAAATCAATGAAGTCATCGACATCCGAGGAGCTTGATAGAGTTATGATAGAGTGGTTTAACCAACAAAAAACAAATGGGATTCCAGTATCCGGAACGATTTGTGCAAAACAAGCCAAGTTCTTTTGTGATGCTGGGGTTGGAAGGTGATTTTAATGCATCATCTGGCTGGCTAACTCGATTTAAGCAGTGCCATGGTATTCCAACGGCTGCTGGTAAAGGAGCAAAATTAAAAGGAGATGAAACTGCTGCCAATGAATTTTGTGGTAACTTTCAGGAATTTGTTGAGAGAGAGAATCTACAACCAGAGCAAATTTATGGTGCTGATCAAACTGGACTGTTCGGGAAATGTCTACCATCAAGGACGTTAGCTCTTGAAACTGAGCAAAGTCACTCTGGGTGTAGGTTGAGCAGAGAGAGAATCATTATTTTGTGTTGTGCAAATGCCACAGGTTTACACAAACTTTATCTTCTTGTTGTGGGGAAGGCTAAAAAACCCCGTGCATTTAAGGGAACTGACCTTTCAAACCTTCCTGTCACTTATTTCAGTCAGAAGGGTGCATGGATAGAACAATCTGTTTTCAGACAGTGGTTTGAAAAATATTTTGTGCCACAGGCACAGAAGCATTTGAAATCCCAGGGGCTTCTAGAAAAAGCAGTGCTGCTTTTAGATTTCCCCAAGCACATCCAAATGAAGAACTGTTGAGTTCAGATGATGGCAGAATAATTGTGAAATATTTGCCACCAAATGTCACAAGTCTACTTCAACCTATGAGCCAGGGAGTTCTAGCCACTGTAAAAAGATACTACCGAGCAGGACTTCTCCAGAAATATGTGGATGAAGGAATTGACCCAAAAATGTTTTAGAAGAACCTGACAGTGTTGGATAAAATTTATGAAGTGTCAAAAGCTTGAAACATGGTAAAATCAAGTACCATAACCAGAGCGTGGAAGAAACTTTTCCCTGGCAGTGAAGAGAATTCAGGCATGAACATTGATGTAGGAGCCATTTTAGCAGCTAATTTAGCAACAGTTTTACAGAATACAGAAGACACTGGTCCAGGGAGGTTTGGGAGGATGAATTATTTTCGGAGTGATTTTGCAACCATAAAAAGTCATCCAGCAGAGATACAAAAAAAAAAAATTTCTTTTAGCTTTCCTGTCAGAAAAATGTTCAGCAACATATTTAATTGGGACAACAACATGTATTTAGAAAAAATTTTTCCCAAAAGAGCAGTGATAAGAGGAAACAATGTATCTGGACCTGGCTAGCAGAATTTTTCCTCTTTACAAATATGCCCAGGCCACAGGCAGTTGCCACCATCATAGTCCCCAAGTTGTGGGCCTCTTTGTTAGACTTAAACCCAGGAATCTGCTCTTCTGAAGGCTGTTGCTCCTGTATATTTTTGTTCCTTTGCTGTCCAGATGGAGACACGGCATCATATACAGCTGAGAGGTGTTTACCTTTTTAACTGACTCTGTTTCATAGGATACAACTCACGCACTCCATAGAATGCTTCTTCCTGCCTTCTTTTACAATCTCAAGGTAGTAAATAACCAGTGTTAAAATCATCCTACTAGAATGACAAAGCCCATAGGTTTTTTTGTCCCTAGAAGTACTTGTCTTAGTTTACTAGGGGTGCCATAACAAAATACCAGACTGGGTGACTTAAACAGCACGATTTGTTTTTTCACAGTTCTGAAGGCTGGAAGTCCAAGATAAGGTGTCAGCACATTTGGTTTCTTCTGAGACCTCGCTCCTTGACTGAGATAGTCACCCTCTCACTGTGTCTTCACATGCTTGTCTCTTGGTCCACCTGTTGCATCCAGATCTCCTCACCTTACAAGAAAACCAGCCATACTGGATTAGAGCCCACCCATATACTCTCATTTTACCTCAATGACCTCTTTATAGGGCCCTATCTCCAAGTACGGGTCTATTCTGAGGTACTGGGGGGTGACACTTCAACAAATGACATTTGAGGGAACACCATTCACTCCGTAAAAATTGTCAACTTTAGTTTCATTGTGAACAGAACCTGCCACAAAGACTTGACTAAAGGCCTTGGTGACTTAGGAATGAAGCAAGGACAGCTGGTGGCTGTTTCACGTGAAGGCATAAAGCCCCTGCAGGCCTGAAAAGGCGGCAAGATTGCACCTCACAGTTTTGACTCATCTCACAGCATCATGAAATTTAATATTACCTCTTACATTATAAGGGAGTCTTGAATGGACATGCTATTATCATGATGACAAAAGGGCCAGTTCATCCAGCAGGTGCCCACTGCTAAATATTTATGCACATAAAAACAGAGCTTCGATAATATCTCAAGATAAAACTGACATAATTGTAAGGAAAAACAGATAAATCCACAGTTATTGTCAGAGACTGCAACACTTTTTTTCAGTAAGAGAAAACGTAATAAAAATTTAGTATAAACATAGAAGACTTGATTAATTTATCTATTTGATATTTGTAGAATATACCACAAAACAGCAGAATGCACATTTTTGGTAATGCACATGGAACATTTAACTATTGTAGTCAATAAAACAAGCCTCACTAAACTTAAAATAATTCAGTTCTCATAATGTATGTTTTCTTTTTTTTTCTTTTTTTAATCAATATTTTTTATTTTGATATTGTGGGGTACAGTTAAGGGTTAGGTATACAAATATGCTTCATTCGGGCCCCCCTTTGTTGATAACAGGTGTCCCCCCGTCTCCAGACAGATGTTTACTACCATTAGTCCCATCCCCCCATAGTTTCCCAACACTGTCAGTCGTTTTCTTATGGTAGTGCATTGGATGATCAAGGTCCACTTTATGAGTGAGAATATGTGATACTCAGATCTTTGTTTCTGTGAGAGGTCACTTAGTATTATAGACTCTAGCTCCATCCAGGTTGCTGCAAAATTCGTGATTTTGTTATAATGCATGTTTTCTACCAATAATGGAATGAACTTAGTCAGCAACAGAAAGATATCCAAAATTTCCTCACATATTTGGAAATTACATGAAACAATTTAAAATAGCTTCTAAGTCAAAATAGAACTAAAAAATTAGAAAATATTTTGAGATGAGTGCAAAATAAAGCACAACACTAAAATTAGTGTGATCTCCCTCATGTGGTACTTAAAAAAAAAATTGTAGTGCTGGATGCATGTATTGGAAAAGAAAATGTTCTCAAATCAATGACCTTAGCTTCCACCTTAAGAAACCATAAAAAATAAAACTGAAAGTAAGCAGAAGAAAGACAGAACAAAGATCAGTGCAAAAATCAATACAATAGAAAACAAGCAAAAGCATTACAAAAATTAATGAAACCAAATTCTGGTTCTTTGAGAAGTTCTGTAGTATTAATAAACCTCTGTTCAGGCTGACTAGGAAAAGAGAGAAAACAAAAACAAACAAATCAGGTATAAGAGAAGTAACACAACAACAGATAAAACATGCTAAAAAAAGATAATAAATGATAATTGTGTACAATATTGTGCCAATAGATTTAACAACTTAGATGAAATGGACAAATTCTTCCAATGACACAATTAGCTAGTCTTACTCTAAAAGAAGTTGATAACCATAATAGCCCTGTAGCTATAAATTTAAAATCTTCCCACAAAGAAGACTCTAGGTCTAAATGGCTTTAGTGAAAAATTCTACCAAACATTTAAGGAAAAAGTAATACCAATTCTATTAATTTTTACCAATTAAGGTAAAAAATTTTTAAAAAGAGGGAATACTTTCTATTAATTTCTTGAACTTTTCTCAGACTTGTAAGTGCACTGGGTAAAATAACCAGTTAGTGGGGATAATTTTACATTCTTATAATTTTAATTGGCCACAACCACAGACAGATTTCAATTTATTTCCAAGTTTCTTCATGGGAATACCTGAAGAAAAATAAGAAAGTGCTCCTGAAGTGCAAACACTTTCCAGGAATTAAGGATTGTTACTTATAATAATATTAACAATCGTCTCAAGAAAACTGAGTGGACTGTGGTCATAAATGCAATGGTTTGCATTTTTATATAAATGCATAACTGTTCATTGTTTTTAAATAAAGAAGATAATTCTGAAGGTAGTAATTTTATTTGTCAATTTTTAAAACTTTATTTTCACAGATGAGGAAGATCCCTGGAAGATGTCATTTGCTTGGGGCAATGTAAAACAGCTCTGGAAGAGACAAGACAAACAGACTCTCACTGACCAAGTAATCTATATAGTTGCAGTAACGAGACTAATAAGCAGTGGGGAGGCTGCAAAAAGATTTGGTGACATTCAATGCATGCCTGGGGTGCAGAATTACTGCTCCTGTTCACAAACTGACATGTTGAGAAAGATTCCTGTATTTCTGGCAAAATAACCTCAGTGAGTTATTTAACCACTGGAGAATTTTATGCATTGTGTTCCATCAGAAGTTTTAAGTTTTTAGGCTACCCAAGTGTGGCCTGTTTAATCAATAAACCACAGTTTGTTTTGAAGGCAGCATCTTTGCTGTAGGTGCTTGTCACAATGCAGGAAAGTGTGCAAAGAACAAGTTGAGCCAGAGGAGCGCTTCACTTTTGATGCCAAAATCAATCACTTTTGTCATAATGCCAGGCATAGATAATGGCTGATCTAGTGAACGCTGTCTGCATCACCCCATAATTTCCTGCAGTAGACATGTCATTATTTGACACATTCCTTGATCATTAACACATTGCAGTCATCGGATATACTTGTCAAGATTAAGCTAAATGTCAGTAGAAGACTCAGTGAAGCCTTGAAAATCTCGCAACTTGCTCTCAGAGACACTGTCAACAAAAAGATAAAAGTAATGGGTTTTCTATTTTTTTTGATTCCAATTGAAAAAATCTAAAAAAAAGTTTTTGCACCCCAATGGATAAAGCCCTTTTCATCCAGTGAAAGAAGCTCCCTAGAATGACCATTTCCTTGAGGACCTAAGTGTGGTTTTTAAAAAAAAATAAACTTTGCCAATTTTCTCCTGAAAGCTCTGAATACCTTTTCTTAAGCTCTACTTTGGTTTTTAAAACCCCCTTTTAGATTATCCCTGTATTTCAGTATTCTGTGGGTGAGGGGGCTAGATTAAACCACTCTTAGTGACCAGTTAAAAAGAAATCCCACTTGTATTAAAAACAAAATGCTCAACTGTCTTAGAGTGAGACAATATTTAGGCGAGGGTGAGAGAATCAAACTCTTACTGTGCTCATGAAATCACAGTATATAGATAGATGATGGGATAGATAAGATATAGATATAGATATATCTGCAGTTGCCTAGTACAAATACATTTTGTTTTTTTAAATAATATTGACTATTAAAACAAATTTTATTAAAATTTGAAACTGATATCTTCTTTTGCAGTGACAGCCAGTACATTTGTGCTATTATGTTCTAAAGCTATAAAAAAAATTCCTACTTAACCCTTAAAATAAAGGACTTGGATTTATTGATTTGGCAGTTGCTTTATTTTGTTTAAATTTAATTATTTTGTCAATGTTATTATAAAAGAGTGCTCCTATTGCATGACTCAAAAGTATTAAAAATCTCTCTACTTATATTGATGTAATTTCAACATAAGGTGGATTAGAAAACATTTATTCTGTATGTTTATTTGTGAATACTTATAGTAATGAGTATATATAAAATATGTACATAAAAGACATTATACAAGGTATTGGGAATATACACTGCCCACATGGAGGCTGTGTTCTGTGTAAAAGTTCTTGGAGAGGAATGAGCTGTGAGAAATTGGAGTGCACATGGAGAGGCTGGTAGGGCAGGGTCATGCGGGGCATTTTCTCTGTGTAGTCTCACCTGGCTTCTCCAGCAGGATGGTTGTTATTTGTGGATCCTGCCTGTCAGGGAACTTTACAGGAGGATCTCGTTTGGAAGTTAAGTTATAGGTACTCTATGAATCTGCTCCTGATCAGGCCCAGCCTGAGTGATGGCTCCTTCTTCAGTCATCTGCAAGAGTCATCTGCCAGTGACTCTGCACATCAAGCCCTGGCCACGTTTTCATATGCAGACATGTTGTCTTCTTGGTTGGAAACTGAACATCTTGAAATCATGATCTGTATTGTCTATCTGTGTTCCTCAGAGAGAATTCTTCTTGATTCATTCATTCCTCCATTCACTCGCACAACCAATAGTTTTTGAGCACCTGTTAGATACTAGAGGAATCGCCATGAACAAGGCAGACAAGAACCTTGTTCCAATGGAGTTCACATCCAGTGTAGGAGACAGGAGATCAGTTAAATACACAGACAATTTAATCTCAGATAAGGGTAATTGCTAGGAAAAGTAAAAAAGGAGATGTCATAGCTAGTAACTAAGCCGGTGAGGTGATACTGGGCATTTTATATTAACAGCAGATGTGTCATCAAAGACACAAAGGAGAGGAGAGGCTATGAGCCAACTACTCACAGTTTCAAAGGGCCAGAGGGGTAACTGGGCCCAAGAGGAAATGGGGAGGAGAAGCCAGGCAAGAGGACATACCTACAAAGTAACAGTTACACTTCAGAGTATTACAATTTCAAGTACTGTTGAGAACAATGAAAAGCCAGATTGTAGATTTATCATAAAATGTTTTTCATTGCACATGGCATTCTTTCACCGTGTTATAAGAAATCTTGGTTGCTAAGTCCTTTTGACATTCCAGTAACTACCTCCCTTTAGTGGGGGCCAAGTTTGCTAATAATTCTTTCTACTCTAAAGAATGCTATTGCAGGGATCCAGTATAGCTTCATTGTAAAAGAACAAAATCACCTGCATTGAGCCAGGAGGCAGGAGGGAGGGAAATTTGACTTTGTTACAGAACTTACCTGTATTCCTCCATTTTGTGTTGCTGTAACGGACTGCCTGACATGGATAATTTATTAAGAAAAGAGGTTTTTTGTCTCAAAGTTTGGCAGGAAGTACAAGAAGCATGGCACCAGCATCTGCTTCTAGTGAGACCTCAGGAAGCTTTCAAATGTAGTAAAAGGCTAAGAGGGAGCAGGTGTGTCACATGGTGAGAGAGGAAGCGAGGGCATGAGATGAGAGGAGGCGCCAGAACTCACTCATTACCCCGGGGAGGCACAAAGGCATTCATAAGGAATCTGCCCCCTGAGTCAAGCACCTCCCACGAGTCCCCACTTCCAACACTGGGGACCACATTTCAATGTGAGATTTGGGACAAATATCCAAACTATTGCCTTAATATGAGCATTACTAAAATGGGACTCTGTTAGGCTAAGAGCTCTGTTTACATCTCTGAATTCTCAACAACTGACCCAATTTCTGCTTTATGACAGATTTTTAGTAAATATTTATTGAATTAATAAAACAAATGAGTGATAATCTAGTGAATCCAATAATAATTTAGTGACTCTAATTTGTCTATTTTATAGACCAAAGTCTTCTGTGACAAGATTGTAGTAATCAGTATTTCTGCTTAATTTTCTCACCAATGACAGAAAATTTGATTTTAAAAATCCCCATCACAAAACTCTGC
Source organism: Cephalopachus bancanus (assembly GCA_027257055.1). Lineage (NCBI taxonomy): Eukaryota > Metazoa > Chordata > Mammalia > Primates > Tarsiidae > Cephalopachus > Cephalopachus bancanus. The sequence goes on along the minus strand of JAPVLO010001809.1, from coordinate 1,690 downwards.
AGTTTTGAAAAGAAGTGGAAAAGAAACCAAGACTCAACCCACATTAGGAAACAACTATTCTCAAAGCAATCTACCCACTGCCTCTCTTTGCTAGAACACACTTTCCTTAAGGCGAGAAGAAAAAGGAAGGGAAGCGGGAGGGTGGGACGAGGAGGAAAGCACCCGAGGGAAACCCAGGAGGTGAGAAGGCCAGAAGGACACTCAAGAATAAGGCGGGTCTAAGTCCCCTATGGGTTCATGAGTCTATAGAAATTAGAGCCGCCATGACTTTGGTCAATTTTTCTCTTCTTCCATTATTAAACATCTGAGCCAGAGCTTTGTTTGTAAATGACTCTGAATGGGATTCAAGTTAGTCACTTTCCTGAACTTTTTGCAAGATTTGTAAATTCACTTTAAACTTGATTTGTGTCATTCCATAGAAACCATCTTGAACAACTCACAAAAATAAAAATATATTTTAATAATTCACTTCAAACATATAGATTGACATTTATTTCACTAATCTTTGAATAAAGAGTTGAGGTCTTGCCTTTGGATATGAGCGTATAAAAAAGGGAGAAAGAAAGAAAGAAAGAAAAGAAAGAAAGAAAGAAAGGAAGGAAGGGAAAGGAAAGGGAAAGGGAAAGGAAAGGAAGGAAAGGGAAGGAAGGAAGGGAAGGAAGGAAAAAAGGAAGGAAGGGGAGAGGGAGGGAGGGAAGAAGGGGGGGAGGACATGGGAGAAGGATCTTGGGTGGCCACCCCAGCCTAATTCCCAGGCTGTGGCTTTCTAGTAATATCACAAGACACAGAGCCTGTCGTCTTCACACAGGGACTTTCCATCTCATTGCCATTAGAAGAAAAAGTGTAGGACTGAAATAACATTGTACCTTTTACCTAACAAGTTTGCCACATGCAGGAAAGAGAAGAACATTAGTTTTTTTGTTTGTTTGTTTGTTTTAATAGACTCGAGTTCTTAGAAAAGTTTGGGATTACAGAAAAATTAACAGAAATTACAGAGAGTTCCAATATACCACCTCTGCTCCCTGCATATTGTTATTTCTATGAATGTTCTGTATCAATGTGATAAATTGGTTATAATTGATGAACCAGTATTAATACATTTTAACTAAAGCTTATAGTCAACAACACGGCTCACCCCTGGTTATGCACAGTTTTATGGGCTTTGACGAATGCAAATGTCATATATCCACCACTGTGGCATCAGGGAGAGAAGCTCCATTGCCCTAAAAACCTCCTAACCTTCACTGATGTACTCCTTTCTCTCTCTTTCCATCCCTCCCCAAAACTTGTCACTGCTGATGTTTTACATTCTGTAGTTTTACTTTTTCCAGAATGTCAAATATTTTGAATTATAAAGTGCTTAGGCTTGTAAGATTGGCTTCTTTCATCTAGTAATATGCATTTAAGCTTCCTCCATGTCTTTCAGTGACCAGACCACATAATATTACTATGTCTACTTTTGCAAGAAACTGCTTAATTGTCTTCCAAAAGTGACTGTACCATTTTTCATTTCCACCAGCAGTGAATGAGAATTCCTATTGCTCCACATGCTTGCCTGCATTTGCCACTGTTGATGTTTTGGATTTTTAGCCATTCTAATAGACCTAGCAGCATCTCATTGCCTTAACTTGCAATCCCCTAGTGACATATGATGTTGATGATGATCTTTTTATATGCTTATTTGCCATCT